>VDFB02079827.1:0-26808 GCA_007258455.2 Sequoia sempervirens | reverse complement strand
ATGGAATATTTTGAAAACTTTGATTTTATTAAAAATATTAATGTGGTGGCAGTGAATTTTCAGTCGGTGAATTTTCCATGACGATGAATGTGAATTACTGACGTGAATTTTCCATCGGTGAATTGCTGACAATGAATTTGCCGTATGTGTTATCCTCACCTACTATAACCATTTACTCTGAAACGTATGCAGAAAGGAAATAGGAAAATATTCAGGAAGGAAGAAAAGGGCGTCTCAGGAGCAGTACAACTACTAGATCCTTCAAATCCGGATACAAATAAAAAATACCCAATTTCCATTCGGCGTACTCTTTCAAATAGTGCTAAGTGCAGAAGGGAGACGATAGCGGTCGGAGCCTGTGGCTACTTGGAAAAGCTTGCAAAAATGGATATTATTGGTGCAAAGAAACAACTCAAATGCCTAGAAAGAGGCCACCTTTGGAACATATTTGGCAGGATAGACATAAACTAAATCTTTCTTTTCATTATTTTCACACAATTTTAGCCATTTCTGACATTATGTTTGTTATTTAGGTGTACTAAAATCTGGTAAGTTCAATTTCCTCCTTGCAGAGACATTTTCTGTTGAGATGCTTTCGGATGGAGGGGTAGCTATTCATTATTTCAATTTTTTTTTTCTATTTAATTTGGTAAAAATATTTAGTTCCCTCCATGCCTGGATTTTTATTGTCACTAGGATGGACGTGTACCTGTCTATCATTTTCCCCTTCCATTTCACGTAATTTTTGTAGTCTCTAATGTTGTTTATTTTAATATTTTGAATAGAATGGGATGGTTGAGGCATAGGGTAAAGACAAATCCCATGACCCCATTTTTTTAATCTGCAAAGAGAAGTGGAAGTTGGAATCCACTAGTATACATTACATTACAATTTAGGGTGTATTCAAGTGCTTCTCCTCATTTTTCCATCAATCTCCATGTGAGGGGGCATCTGTGGGGTTTGAACCTGGAACTTCATTCTTATGGGCAGCATTTACCATTGCATTCCATGTCTAAAATACATTATGTTTGTTATTTAAGTGTATTGAAATCTATTGTATTGGTTTGGTGAGCTCAATTTTCTTGTGTGGAAATATTCTAAGAATTAAAGTACTAAAGCATTTTTAATTTTTAAGGATTCAAACAAACAACTGAACATGAATTAACAAGAGGGAGGGATATTTACGCATCGCTTCAGTTCAAAATAAACTATTCCGTGTAATGCTATTAGTTTCTTGCATTATGCTTGTGATTTAGGTGTATCAAAAACCATATTTCTTGGTATGGTGAATTTAATTTTCTCCTAGCATAGAAATATTCTGCCTAGATGATGTGTGAATCGGGACAGATGTTCTAAGAATTGAAGTACTAAAGCATTTTAAGAATTCAAACAAACAACTGAACATGAATGAACAAGAGCTAGCAAATAAAAGAACGGATGTTCTAAGAATTAAAGTACTAAAGCATTTTTAATTTTTAAGGATTCAAACAAACAACTGAACATGAATGAACAAGAGCTAGCAAATAAAAGAACGGATGTTCTAAGAATTAAAGTACTAAAGCATTTTTAATTTTTAAGGATTCAAACAAACAACTGAACATGAATGAACAAGAGGGAGGGATATTTATGCATTGCTTCAGTTCAAAATAAACTATTCCGTGTAATGCTATTAGTTTCTTGCATTATGCTTGTGATTTAGGTGTATCAAAAACCATATTTCTTGGTATGGTGAATTTAATTTTCTCCTACCATAGAAATATTCTGCCTAGATGATGTGTGAATCGGGATAGATGTTCTAAGAATTGAAGTACTAAAGCATTTTAAGAATTCAAACAAACAATTGAACATGAATGAACAAGAGCTAGCAAATAAAAGAATGGAAGACACAAGGAGTAACCCTAGAGAAACCTAGATTCTGGGGGAAAACCTCTAATAAGAGCAAGATCAATTGGCCTCCTTGTATACTATCTGTAAACAATTATAATCTTAGGTTTCTTAGGCATATAACTAGCAAGAACTTTTAGTATTCTACTCCTAAGATCAGTTACTGACTCTCACACTTCCCATCGATTTCCCCTTCATGGGAAATACAACATGCCCCTTTGAGACATGTTCTGGGCTTGAATTGGAAGTCCAAATGATGAGAATTTGAAGATAAAATGCTTCCCTGTCACTTCCTCTGTTTGCATGTTCAATCTGGATGAAACTGTCACTTTCATCAGACTGGCAGTTGTGAAACCACCCTGTCGATTATGAATCACACCCTGATGGAACTAGTGTTTATGAAATACCACATGACAGAAATGAAATTGCCATTTCAGTGTTGATCTTGTCCTTCATCTTCCAAAAGTCATAACTTTTGCATATAGATTCGAATGAGGTGCCACCTTTCTGAAAGTGCATCTCTTTTTGAGAGGAAACTGATATGTAAAAATGTTCAACTTTGGGTGCCATCAAAGTACAATTTTTGACCCTGCAAGATGATTGCATTTATGAGGCCAAAACTATTTCCATCCAAAAATAGTCATTGAATTTGAACAATTGATCTTGGTTTTGAAACATATCCATTTTTGGATCATTAGATGCCAATATGATGGAGAGACTCACCAATATCTAGTTTTTGTTCTTTGGAGAAATTAATAATCTTCTTCCACATATTTTTCTTACTTGCCACTTGCATTGAAAGATATATTTTTGTCAAAATCACCTAGGAATTCCAACTAGCCTTGTTCTAGACAAGTATACATCATCAAGATTCAGATGGATACCAATTGAATGCTCTTCTCTCCTCGAAGCTCGTGGGACCTTAGGTGCTCAAATGGTATGTCAAGATTCTCAAAAGGGGAAGTCAGTTGATTTTCATGCTCAACCATTAGAAGAGAACTCAAATAGTAGGGTTGATAACTTACCTCTCTTGATATTGGAATAGCATTTATGCATTTTACCTAAGGTTTAGAATCCCCTTCCCTATTGGGAGAAGTCTAATGGTCTTATGTGTTCCTTGGCTTCCTCTCGTTGCACTATTGGATGATAGCTTCAATCTATTAAACCTATCTTTCAAGCAATAACAACTAAATTGGAGCTACAGCAGAACTTTTTCCTTGAGGTATGCCCTCCTTTCCAGTGCAAAGAAATAAGAGTTAAATTGAAGTTACCCTGGAGTAGATCCTCATCCATTTGCATTGTTTCAAATATTTTCATATCGTCTGTAAATGCTTGAAGAAGTTAGTCTAGGAAGAAACTTTAATTCTCTCCTTGCAGTAATGGTTGTACATATTACAGGGTAAGTTAGTCTAGGAAGAAACTTTAATTCACCCAAAAGTTGCAGGCTAAGTTAACTACTTTAGTTTTGGTGTTACAGGGTAGAGCACCATCAAGGATTAAGGCAAAGTGCAGGAAGTCATAGGGCACAACAAATTAGAAATAACCCTAGCAATTATTCATTAGAACTGTGTTGGGACCACAATAATCCACCAATCCAAATTGTGGAATTCAAGATCAACATGGGTAGTGCACTGAAGACATTGGTTTACAAATATTCATCACCAAATCCATAGGGCAACATAAGTATGCAAGAGGAACATTTTTCATAGGTGAACTACTCCTATTCAAACATAGTGCTAACCAATTGAAGTAAATGGAACATTAGGAGAAATGGAAGCACATCATCACAGAAAGATGCCTGGTCAAACTGCTATTACACTTCCCATATATCTTTTCTGAATACTTCTATATTGCTAATATTTAAGCTTTTGGATTCAACTGTGTCAATTTTTTTGGATTCAACAAAAAAATTGACACAGTTGAATCCAAAAGCTTAAATATTAGCAACTTCATGGACTGTGGAAAACTCATACCAACTACTTCTATATTGTTGTTTGTTCTCTGCATATGAAAATTGCCTGATCTGAGTAAATTGTTATGGGTCTGAGCCAGTGATGATAACTATTGATTGTACCAATTGATTGTTATGAACTCTAGTAAACTGTGAATATAATGTTGCTTATGATGTCAGCAATAAGAGAATTGAGTTGACAAGGGTAAAATCAGCTTACATTCCAGGTTTGGAAAATTCATACAACAATGTCAATGCTCAGATTTGGGCATTTCTGGTGATTCTGAAACTGTCTTTGTATACATGATTTCTGGATCATTTGGAAAGGACTGAACTTGTACTTTTCAATTGAACACTAACCAGCACTGTATTAACCTTTTTCCAAACCTACCAATCCAGTTATGGTTCATACTCTGGTTTTATTCCAGTACGAAGTTGTTGGGGAATACGAAAGCTAAGCTGGAGCCATTGGCTTGAACGTGGCTGAGCTCGTGACATTCACCAAATGCGGAAGTTTGAACAAACCAAATTCAGTTTTCGCCCTTGGTTGGACTCGACCTCGCGACCTTCTTCAAGCACTTTCAGTTCTTGGTTAGAAAAATGTGCAGAAACAACATTTGTAATTTCAACATTTATAGTGTTTTTTTAATCTCTTTTCCTGTAGAGCTTTTTTATTCTTTCGAAAGCATGCATTTGTATGGTATTTGAAGTTTATGGTTTTGAACTCGCAATCTTGCATTGTGTATGCTTGAATTTAGGGTCAGACTTTTGAAATAGAGGAAAATGCATCTTCAATTATAACTTATTAATTAATATTCTAAAATTTAAAATAACTATAAATGTTTAATAATCAATAATCAATAATTAATTTAAAGATTTATATTAAATAATTATTAATTAAGATTATTATAATTAAAATAATTAATTTTAATCTTTTTAATAGTTATAAATTAATTTATAATTCTAATCTTAATTACTATAATTTTAAAATCCTTTTTTTCTTAGTTAATTCTAAAATCATTATAATTATGGTTGGGGTTAGAATTAAGGATGGGCTTAAAATTAGGGTTTGAAATAGGGTTAGGCTAGAATTAGAATAAGGATTAGAGATAGAATTTGATTTCAAAATAGAGTTAGAATAAGGTTACATTTATGATAAGAAAAATGTAAACAATGTTCTCTTTAATCACATTCAAGTAATGTGTTAAAATTATAATTAACTTAAAGGTTAGATTTAGAATTAGTATGAGGGTTAGTGTTAGTGTTATAATGTCATAACCCCCGAGTATTATGAATATGTTTATAATTCTAAATCGTTCTTACAACTCCTGTAAGCCTTATGCGAATTGTTATTCTTAAATTAAGCTTGAAAGAAATGTTTCATTTTCATCCTTAAAGATTTCGATAAATCCATGTAATTATCAAAGCAAGAATAAAATATGTAATTATGGACAAACAGAATCAATTAAGCTAATCATTTTTATTTTTTTTTGTCTTGGATCGAGTTGTTGCCAAAGGACACGACCCTAGGAGGGACGTGACTCTCCTGCAAGAGCAGCAACAATAGTGACGTCTCTTCAGGCACTTTAAAGGAGAGCCTGGTCAGGCATTAGAATCATCAAATAACTGTGTAAGAAGGAAAAGCCGAAAGGAATAAAAGTAAAGACGGGATATCATCTGAGAATACACACAAGTATTGGCTCGGGAGGGTGCGACTAAGCACAGAGGTAAGTATCTCTCCTAAAAATGTTTAATTTCAGATGTTGTAAAAAGTTCGTTGTCTCCTACAGGGGACTGTTATACAGTTGCTATTGAAATAGATCAAAAATATCTTCCAGACGTATGTAGTGGTCCTCTGATTTAAGATAAACATGATGATCCATCTTAATGTGTTGGGAATTAGTTGATATATCTCTATTAACTTACTAAGTCCAAACCCACTAATAAGAATTCCAGAGTTATAGTGTACTGGTTCATTTGCTGCATAAATGCATGGACTGTAAATCTAGCATTTATATTATAAGAGTAAAGATAAATTAGATGTTAATTACACTCAATGAACATGAGTCTCAAATCATTAAGTTTTCCATACAAATTAAGATTATATTGCAATTAATGAATGTTATTTATCAATCATGATGTATGAATAAGTAAAGATGATCTTACTACTCCGTGAATAGACTTTGACCAAAATCTCTTTCGTAACTCTCAATGAGGATAGGGAGTGTGTGGAAGGGAAAGGTGGATAAATCCATCCAATGTTGGATGGAGCCCAAGACGGGTAACCAACCTTGAGGGTGTCCAACTCAAGGTGGTGCACGCACCCTTGGCACAGTAAATCTACCATCCCATGAGGTTAGGGAGAGAAATGAGTCGAAGGTCTATTCCATCAGAAGCAAACAGTCTTTCATGATCATAATAGTAATACCCTAGATGATAATATATTTATTTGTCTCATTCTTAAAATATGCAAAGTTGAAAGGAACTAAACATTGAATCATATGCCTAATTGTTATCTCATATATATATATATATATATATATAGGATTCAAAGCAATTTACCTAAATAAAATGATGTGTCAATAAAATACATTATATGTCTTAATTTGATGTATTTTTGTTTTTCTAGGGTTGTTAAACTAGGGGACATTACAAGTGGTATCAGAGCATAATCCTGCCATCTTATACTTGGGTGAATGCAAACTTACCGAAAAAAGGGATCCATGGCTAATCAATTATCCAATGAACTAAGGGCTTTTATGGAACAAACTAATCAAACTCTTATGAACCAAAACAAAGGGTTAGAAAAGGCAAACCAAACACTCATCCAAACCTTGCAAAGTATGGAGAACTCAATCAACAACTTGAAAAATAATCCCTCAAATGGAAGAGATGTAAGTTCAAACCATTTGGAAGCAAATGATGGGCTATTTACACCTAGAGTTCCCAAACCCCCCTTCATAACCAAAGAAAACGATCCTAGAAGGGAGGAAGAGAGGGATCCAACTCCAAGAAGCATCGAATAAATTATTAGAGCTTATAGGGATCTTGAACCTGAGCTTAGGGAACTTGTGTATTTTAGGGAATTTTGTGAGGCCAAAAGACATGAAACCCCTAGGCAAGAAAAGAAGCCACAAAATAAAGACTTGAAGCATAAGGTGAATAAAGTGACCTTTCCCAACTTTGATGACTCAAACAAAATTACGGCCCATGCTTGGCTGCAAAAACTAAACACCTATTTTACCCTCAGCCCGATGATAGAAGAAGATGCACTTCAATTTGCAATCCTACATTTGGAAGGCTTAGCCCATGAACGGTGGTACCATGGAATCCTCACCCTAGGCCACCAAAACATAACATCCTACAAAGAATTCTCACAAAAACTCATAAGGAGATTTGATAGGAAACATCCCCAAGAAGATTTTAAAAGGTTCACTCAACTAAAACAACAAGGGACAGTAGAAAGCTATATAAACAAATTTCAGAAAATCTCAGTCTGAGTTTCAGGAATTGGGGAAGATAGGCTCACATACATTTTTGTGGAAGGACTCACAGAATCACTTAGAGGGTTAGTAAGTGCTCTTAACCCCTTAAGTCTAGAGGATGTTGTAGAAACAACCTTAAGGCTAGAATCTGCAATAGCAAGAAATAAAACACCAAGCAACCATAACAAACACTTTCACAAGAAAGATAAGCCACACCATCCCCTCTCCAAAAAGGAAAGAGATGAACTAAGAGAGAAGGGTTTTTGCTTCACATGTAAAGGCCCATGGGGACACGAGCACACTTGTGAAAAGAAAGAGAACAACAACAAAAGGAAGAACCTTTATCGCTACTGCAAAGAAGAATGGTCTCCTAAGCATAGATGTGGAAGGAAGGAATGAGTTCACAAGTTAGAGAAAACCCCTAAGGAAGAAAATGAATGCAAGAAAGCAAGGTATAAGGGAGATGAACATGTAACCCTCGCCACAATCATACAAACTTCCAAACACCATCCCTTCCGCATTAAGAGTACCCTTAAGGGCCAAAGGGTCATCACTTTGGTGGATAGTGGGGCATCCTGGTACAATTTTATAGATGAAAGATTAGTAGGAAAAAGGAAGTTAAAGACTCAAGAATTCAAAGGTTTTGCAGCAACCACAGCTACAGGGGCTATAGTTCAATGCACAAAAGTAGTCCCCCAACTGGAAATGATCTTGGGAGGGTACCCCATCAAAGAATATTTTTATGTAGTACCTATGGATGCAGATGTAATATTGGGTACTCCATGGATCTATTCCTTGGGATGTTTTATATTTGACCTTCCCAACCTAACACTTTGTTTCCAACACCAAGGGAATGAAGTTACTTTAAAGGGACTACTCGATGGATCACCTCAAGTGGTCACTTGCAAAAGAATAGAAAGAATCTTGAGTCGGGGTCAAGGTGAGTGGGCAACACAATGCATGATTTTAAACAAGTCAATTCCTCAAGAGAAAGTTGTTCACGTTGACATATGTAACCCATTATAAAGAAACACAAGAAATTTTTTGGTGATATTCCCCCTAGATTGCCACCCAAGAGGGTCTTTGAACATATCATTGAATTGGAAGAAGGGGAAAAACTAGTAATCACCATCCCTTACAGACATCCACAAAAGTAAAAGGAAGAAATAGAAAAGACAATTAAAGAACTCCTAGAAATGGGGCACATCCAACCGAGCTCAAGCCCCTTTGCCTCATCAGTTGTGCTTGTTAAGAAAAAATATGGAACCATGAGAATGTGTATTGATTATAGGGCTTTAAACAAGAAGACCATTAAGAATCGATACCCCATTCCTAGAGTGGATGAGCTCATAGATGAACTTCATGGTGCAAATTATTTCTCCAAAATTGACTTAAGATCAAGTTACCATCAAATAAGAATGATAGAAGAAGATATTTCCAAAACCACTTTCAGATGCCACTATGGACATTTTGAGTTCTCGGTTCTTCCTTTCGGGCTGACAAGTGCCCCTGCTACCTTCCAATCATGTATGAATCACACCTTCAGGAACCAGTTAAGGAAATTCCTATTAATATTCTTTGATGATATATTAATCTATAGCAAGACTTGGGAGGAACATCTTAAGCACATTGAAGTCTTAGAGATATTGGAACAAGAATCATTATATGCCAAAGCTTTGAAATGCAAATTTGGTCTAGATGAGATCCTTTGCTTAGGGCATAAGATCAATGCCTGAGGAGTTAGTGTTGATGAGGAGAAGATCAAAGCCATCAAGGAATGGCCAAAACCAAAAACCCTTACTCAACTCAGGGGTTTTGTGGGGCTTTATAACTATTACTAGCGTTTTGTGAAGAACTTCTCAAAGATAGCCACCCCACTCACAGACTTAACCAAGAAAGGGGATTTTGTGTGGAATGAAAAATCACAAGAGGCTTTTGAAAAACTCAAAGAGGCAATGTGTACATGTATCATCTTAGCCATACCGGATTTCACCCAACCGTTTGAACTCTAATGTGATGCCTCAGGGGAAGGAATTGGAGTAGTTCTAATGCAGAAAAAACACCCTATAACTTTTGAAAGTCGTAAACTTACAAAAACTAAAAGGCACTATTCTATTTATGATAAAGATATGTTGGCCATCATGCATGCCTTGGCTAAATTCCGGCAATACTTAGTTTGTGGAAAATTTAATATCAAGACAAATCATAACAACTTAAGATTCTTTATGAATCAAAAGGACTTGAACGACTGCCAATAAAAGTGGGTGAGTAAAATACAAGCTTACAATTTTGATATTGAATATGTCAAAGGAACTAACAATGTGGTGGTTGATGCTCTATCAAGACACCCACAAGTTAATACAATCACTAGCATCACTGGAAGTTGGAGGAATGACATTATAGCAGAATATACCAAGGATCCACAAGCTCAAGAAATACTTGAAGGAAATACACCCACTAGCAAGTTTGGTGTGGAAGATATCATTTGTATAAAGATAGAATATTCATGGTGCCTCACTTAAGATTAAGGAGAAAATTTTGAAGGAATACCATGATTCCCCTTTGGTGACACCCAGATATTATAAAACTTACAAGCGATAAGGGAACGATATCATGGAATGGCCTCAAAAAGGATGTGGGAAAATATGTTTTAAGAATGTATGACTTGCCAGAGAAATAAACTAGAACTAAACCACCCAAGAGGGTTACTTCAACCACTACCTATTCCACTCAAAAGGGAAAGTGTTTCAATGGATTTTATCACTAGGACCCTTAGAGTTCAATGGAAGGATTGCATTTTGTGGATAGTGGATCAATTAACTAAGTATGCTCATTTCTTCCAATATCCACTAAATTCAAAGCACCCCAAATTATTGAAGTGTTCTTCAAGAGATTTTCAAGTTACATGGGTTACCCCAAATATAGTCATGAATCGTGGATAGCTTCCTTAGAATTTTGGCAAGAACTCTTCGCTCACAGGTACCTCATCTTACTCCAAGTACTAGTTACCACCCTTAGACAGATGGCAAACAAAATTGTGAATAAGTGGTTGGAAGGATACTTGAGGAATTATGTTACAGGTCAACAAAACTCTTGGGTCAAATGGTTGCACTTGGGAGAATATTGCTACAACACAACATTCCATATGTCCATTAGAATGAGCCCTTCAAGGCTCTATACAGGTATGAAGCAACTACCTTTTGGAAGCTTAGTCACTTAGGATAGCAAAGTGTCAGGTGCCGAGACTTCCATACATAGCAAAGCATGGATATAATGAAAGCTCTCAAAGATAATCTTCATCATGCTCAAAATCAATAAAATTTATGTAGATCATAATCGGGTTTTTTTTTATAAAAAGGGTAAAAACTTTATTGAAACTCAGAAAAGAGAATTACAACAAAACCAAGGGGCTAGCCCCAGAAGACCAAAGGAACACCAAAGCAGGAACAAGAACAAAATCAACTATCTTCCAATATCTTTTTATCCTCTTCAAGGACTCTATCTAAGTCCTGACGTAACTCAGGGGAGACCTGCCTCCAATCCTCAATCTTCCAGCCAGTATCATGCTCAGAAGCCCATTTAGCCAAGCAGTCAGCAACCCGATTCCACTCCCTCGGGATATGAACAAAAGAAACCGCCTCCATCCTGGAGCAAACCTGAAGAATACTTTGAACTATTGAAGCCAACTGCCAATTAATATCAGACATCTTTCTCTCATTCAACAGATTAATCAAGATTTGTGAATCAGCCTCACAAATAACCTTATGCCATCCCAAAGCAAGGGCCCGTTCCACAGCATAAAGAATCGCCAAGCCCTCCATGAGATTGACCGTCTTCTCCCCCTCATGAATAGAGAAAATAAAAATCACTGAACCCCCTGAATCTCTGCCAACCCCACCAATCCCAGCAGGCCCAGGGTTACCTCTAGAAGATCCATCCGAATTGATCTTCAAGACTCCAGCTGGAGGAGGAAGCCATCTACCCAGCCATTGCACTCTCTTGGCCCCAAGTCTGCATCTCCTGGAACCCCCAGAAGAAGAATGTCTCCCCTGAAGTCCCAATCTATCAACCAGCTCAGCATCCTCTTTCCCCAGGGGGAAAGACACTTCGCACTTGGCCACAACCGACTCTTGTATCATACCTAATATACGAATCCACACCTGCTGAACCACCAAATTAACACCACGGAAAACTCTACGATTCCGCTCCAACCAGGTCTGCCAAAGAAGAAAAGTAGGGCCCGCATACCAGACATCCTGCAAAAAGGAGGCCGACGAGGGGGGTCTTCCCATACTATCCCAGAACTCCACCAAAGAAGAAGCATGAACACAAGGTTTCTTCCAAACCTCCCACCACCAATGCCAAAGTTGAACAACAAAGGGACAACGGAAGAACAAGTGTGAGGATTCCTCTTCCGCCTTACCACAGAGAACACAAACTGAAGGCCCCTGGAAACCCCGCTTACGAATGTTATCCCAGGTCAAGCATCTATTCCACGCTAAAGTCCAAACAAAACAATTACATTTAGGCCATGATAGCTTACTCCACACCCTCTTCCACCACTGAACCTCAGCCCTAGCCAACTTTTGATCCAGCAACACCTGGTAGCCCCAAGCAACAGAATAACTCCCCTTGGGGTTATGAGCCCAAGCAATAATATCCTCTTCCCGTAGAGAACTACAACGCCTACTAGAAAGAATCGCGTTAAGCTCGACCTTGCCTTCCTCCTCACCCACATCCGGCCACAGGGTGGGGTCCTTCCAACAAGCCTTCTCCAACCGCCCATAAGAAGAAAAGGACTTGAAGTCACTCACACGAGACCAGCCAGCCGCAAGAAAACTTTGGCTCAACGGAATCAGGTGAGGAAACTGAGAGATAAGCGGAGGGAAACCATCCCAAGAGTCAGACCAAAAGAGAGCTTTTGAACCCTGACGACAAATCCAGAATAAACCCTCCTTAATGAGCTTTGCACCCTTCTGAAGAGTACTCCAAATCACCGACCCTTTCCCCTCAAGAGGATACCTAAGGAGATCATGCTGAGGAACGCCAGGGAAATACTTATGAGATATTATCCTGGCCCACACCTGATCCTGCTCCACACACCAACGCCAGAAAAGCTTAGCAGCCACAGCCACTCCAAACAGAGAAGATTGACGAAGTCCCAAACCACCATACTGCTTAGGACTACACACCTCTTCCCACTTGACCAGGCTCCACTTGGAGGATGACAAGCATCCAGCCCATAAAAACTGTCTCTCAAGAGAGTCCAACTCCTTAAGAAACCCAACCGGAGCCACTTGAAGCATACACCTGTAAATAGGGAGAGCTTGAACAACTAATTTAAGAAGCTGAACCCTTCCAGCAAAGGACAACCATCTATGAGTCCAATGATTGACTTTCACATGGAACTTATCAATGATATTCTGCCAAGAACCCTTGGGAAGACGACCAACAGAAATTGGAATGCCTAAATACATAAAAGGGAGAACCCCTATCTGAAATCTCAAAATGTTAGCAATTCTTCTCTGAATGGGGGCAGGCGTATTGAAGAAGAAGATGGAAGACTTATCTTCATTAATCAATTGCCCCGATGCCACCAAGTAAACATCCAACAACTTTCTCAAAAAAGTAGCTTCCCTGACAGTAGCCATCCCCATCAAAGCAGTGTCATCCACAAACTGTAAATGAGACTGCGGAGGCAAGTCTCCACCCCAATGCCAACCCTGAATGCTGCCTAACCCAACATTTCTTCTCAGCAACCGCCCAAGACCTTCAGCAAAAAGAAGAAATAGGTACGGGGATAGAGGGTCCCCTTGGCGAAGACCCCGAGATGCTCCAAAAAGTTCAGAGTGATCTCCATTTATCAGAACTGAGAAGGATACAGACGTAACACAACTCATAACCCATTGGATCCATTCAGCACAAAATCCAAAAGCACAAAGGATCTTCCGAAGGAAGGACCATCTAACCCTATCATAGGCCTTAGCCATATCCAATTTAATAAACATAGTCTTCTCATTGGAGCAGGCCATAGAGTGGATGGTCTCAGTAGCAATAACAACCCCATCCAAAATTTGTCGCCCAGCAACAAACCCACTTTGTTCCTCCGAGATCAACACTTTAAGCCACTTCTTCAATCTCTCTGCCATTAACTTCGCAATAATCTTATAAACCACATTGCAAAGGGAGATAGGCCTAAACTGAGTTAACCTATCCGCACCTTCACACTTGGGAATGAGGGCAATGAAAGTGGAATTAAGAGCACGCAACATCTGCTTGTTCCTCTGGGATTCCTGAACAACCGCTAGAAGGTCCAATTTTATGATTTCCCAGAACTCTTGGAAGAACTCTATTGGGAAACCATCCGGGCCAGGAGCTTTACCCCTCTTAATCTGAAACACAATCTCCTCCAGCTCCTCTAGAGAAATCTCCCTCATCAGATCCTCATTCGCCTCCCTGGAGACCAATTGAGGGACACACGAAAGAACCCGTTCCTCCTCGACCGAACCTCCTTGAGAATCCTCTTTGAAAAGAGCAGCAAAATACTGTGAAGCTTCAGTCATGATTTCCTGAAACGAGACAATACGATCCCCTCTGTCATTTACTAACACAGAGATAGAGTTACCATGCCTCCTAGCCTTCACAGAGTTAAAGAAAAAAGCAGTATTTTTGTCCCCTTCCTGCAACCAGTCAATCCGAGCCTTTTGCTTCCAATATATCTCCTCACGTAACTCACATTCCTCGACCACCTTCAAAGTTCTAGCCTCTTCTTCAAAAGATCCTCCGTAACCCCAATATCCCGAATCAATCTTGTAACATTATTTAACTCTTCTTGGGCAGCGGCCTTATCATGAAAGATATTGCCGAAACACCGACGATTCCACCTTTTAAGCTGATACTTGACAAATTGAAGAAGCTTAGCAAAGATATACATTGCAGTACCAAAAGCAGGTCTACCAATCCTCCACCACACACCCACTTGGTCAAAAAGAGTAGAGTCTCGTAACCACATAAGTTGGAATTTGAAGGAAGGAGAACGAGGAGCACGAGCAGAGATGATGCTAAGCTTGATAGGCCAGTGGTCCGAACCCCTCCAATCCAAAATTTCAGAGGAGGTAGACCATAAGTCACCAACCCAATAACAAGAGACCAAGAACCGATCAAGCCTTTCAGCAACACAGTCTTCACCAGTTCGCCTAT
The DNA here is from genome assembly GCA_007258455.2 of Sequoia sempervirens. NCBI lineage: Eukaryota > Viridiplantae > Streptophyta > Pinopsida > Cupressales > Cupressaceae > Sequoia > Sequoia sempervirens. The sequence goes on along the minus strand of VDFB02079827.1, from coordinate 12,288 downwards.
TATTCCAAGTGAAACGACCATTACTGGGCTGAACATCCATAAGATTTAGATCAGAAATGCTATCCCTGAGAAGCAAAGCAGAAGGCTCCAATCGAGCAATTCCACCCCTTTTCTCAGACAACTCCACAATAGCGTTGAAATCCCCAGCCAGAATCCATGGGTGGAAAGGAGCCAAGCTACGAACATATCGAAGATGAGACCAAAGAAGCTGTTTACCCTGATACTCAACAGGTGCATACACATTGGAGAGGAGAATACATTCTCCAGTCACCGAGCAAGAGGCCACCAACGAAACAACTGATCTTGAAGACAACCACCAGAGAGGGCTAATCCTCTGTGGATTCCATAAGCAAGCCACCCCCCCAGACGCACCATGAGCTCCAACACACTGACACTCACCATACTTCCACAACTTAGGTACCATATTCACCATACTCTCCATGGAAAGCTTAGTTTCCTGAAGAAAAAGAACATCCGGAGATTGATTCCTAACCAAATCATGAACAACTTTTTGTCGGGGGCCACTGTTCAAGCCCCGCACATTCCAAGATATAACAATCATTTCTGGGTACACAAGAAGTGAGAATCCAGGGGCTTAACTGCCCCTGACTCCACAAGAGTCTCCCCAGTTGACTTAATCTTTTCTAAATCCTTTTTCCTACCCAGCTTGGGGTTCTTCTCCCCAACCCCTTTCTTTAGATCCTTTTGCAAAATACCCAAGCGAGAAGAGGAACTGGAGCTCTTTCCAACTTCCACACCAGTCTTTATAGGCAAGGGAGAACCCTCTCCCTCCTTCGTCAAAGCCTCATGCACAGGATCCGGTCCAGCAGAAACAATCAACTGCTGATCCGAGTCCATCTGCCCAGCACCCGATTCCTGCACAACCTGAATAACCTCCAAAGGAGGCCCATTCTTTCCCAAACCCAAAGCTCCTTGATCCAAGTCCATCAACCCTGGATTCACTTCCTGTTGGTTGAGATCATCCAATACCTCAAACCTGTTAAAAGAAACATCATCTTGCCGCTCCCCCAAAGTCCTCTTCTGCCCCCGATTTCTGTTGCGAGCTTTGACAGGAATAAATCCATCCTCTGCCATTTCATCACCCGGAATAGACCCCTTCCCCTTATCCGCCCCAGGTGGGTTGCGAGGAGTTTGACCAGAATGGGTCCCTACTGGCTTAGCCTTAGGGCACCTACGCTGCAAGTGTCCATACTCATGACAAAATCGACACCGAAAAGGTAAAGTTTCATAGTCTATCTGTTGCACCCATGTATATGATCCTGCACTCACCTCTACAGAATCTGGCAATGGCATGCTTAAATCAATTTCTACACAAACACGGGCAAAAGTCATTACCTTTTTAAACTGCGTCTGTTACGAAGACCCAACTGGTTTACCAAGCAGTGAAGCCACCAAATGAAGGACATCCTCACGCCAACATTCGACAGGAAACCATGGCAGACGAACCCACACTGGAACCCTACTCGGGAGTTCCTCAGTCGGATTGAAACCCGCATGCCACGACTTCATAAACAAACCCACTTGGTTATAGAAATAGGGACCCCCCTCAAAGATCCTATTCCGATCGGCCATGCAATCAAATGAAACCATAAAGTAATTATTAGCTAGGAGTCTAATCTCCATTTCTCCTTCCGGCTGCCAAGTCCTCTGAGCCCAAGATTCCAAAAATTGCAACGAGATCCTTAAACCCATAAACTTGCAATAAAAGGAGTGTTTCGAATAATACTCAATATCATCCGCCAACAACTCCATCGGGATAACCAGTTTCGGTCTCTCCTTACATCTTTCCAAACATCCATTAATTTTTGTAACTCTAGGTCCTCCAGACAGTCCAGAACTATTCATCTCCTGATCTGAAGCAAATAGATTATTATCAAAAACCTTTGTCCCCTGCGACGATGGTTTAGATCCAAAGGCAAGCCGGAAATCCATCCCAGGTTTACCCACAGATGAATCCCCACGAGACATGAATCCAAGACAAGAGCTCAAGTGGACATGCAAGCCCCCGAGACGAGAAAGCACAGACAGCACCCGACGTAAGGCAAAGCAAATTCCCTTGGGCACCAAACCACAGCCCACCAAAATTCAAGAAAAACGGACAAAAGGTAGCTCCACCCCAAACCGAGGCACCACTCAGCACGAAGAACAAACGGCGCCGCACCAAACCCTACTCTCCTCACCCAACAAGCAAAGCCCCACACGGATCTTGCCAGAAGATAGCACTTTCCTGAGAAGCGACACACCAAAACTCGCCACCACACCACCCGTTGCAGAGAAAATGCCTGACCACACCAATCGGCAAGCAAAGGACTCCTCCAGCGCGCAACAAAGGAACCTGACCCCGCAAGAAAGGCCAACCAGGCCCCAACCTTGCCCCAAACACATGCATTAACCCTCCTCACAATGTAGAGAATAGCTTGGCTAGGCACGAACACCTAGTTCTACATATCACGTAAATTAGCGGAGACTACCAACTCCAACACTTTAACTAACTTTCACTTTGCTTGTAACTTCTTTGGACCGGCTTCCATTTTTCACTTATCTTAGCGCATTGGAACCGAGATTCGTGAGATCATAATCAAGTTGAAATAACATTTGAAGTTGGAGATTTTTTTTCTGAGACTCCAACCCTACAAGCAGTCTTCAATTAAAATAAGTGGTCCAAAGAAGTTAAAACCATGATTTTATGGCCTTTACAAGGTTCTCAGGAAAATAGGTGAAGTAGCCTATGAGTTGGAATTGCCTAGCAATAGCAAGATTCACAATATCTTTCATGTGTCCAAACTTAAAAAGGTTCTTGTGCAACAAGTTACTCCATGTATAGAATTACCACCTCTTAATGATGAGGGAAGGCTTGTTTTGGAAGCTGAAACAATCTTGAACATGCGAGAGAAAAATTTGAGGAACAAAATTATTCCTGAATACTTGATTAAATGGAAGGGGTTACCTGAGGAAGATTCGACATGGGAAAGTGAAGAGATCTTGTCCAAGTTTGAATTTTGCTTGAGGACAAGCAAATTTGGAGGGGCAAACGGTCATAACCCCCGAGTATTATGAATATGTTTATAATTCTAAATCATTCTTACAACTCCTATAAGCCTTATGCAAATTTTTATTCTTAAATTAAGCTTGAAATAAATGTTTCATTTTCATCCTTAAAGATTTTGATAAATCCATGTAATTATCAAAGAAAGAATAAAATACTTAATTATGGAAAAATAGAATCAATTAAGCTAATCTTCTTTTTTTTGTCTTGGATCGAGTTGTTACCAAAGGACACGACCCTAGGAGGGACGTGACTCTCCTGCAAGAGCAACAACAATAGTGACGCCTCTTCAAGCACTTTAAAGGAGAGCCCGGTCGGGCATCCGAAGCATCAAATAACCGCGTAAGAAGGAAAAGCTGAAAGGAATAAAAGTAAAGTTGGGATATCATCTGAGAATATGCACAAGTATTGGCTCCTGGGAGGGTGCGACTAAGCACAAAGGTAAGTATCTCTCCCAAAAATGTTTAATTTCAAATGTTGTAAAAAGTTAGATGTCTCCTATAGGGGACTTTTATGCAGTTGCTATTGAAATAGATCAGAAATATCTTCCAGACGTATGTAGTGGTCCTCTGATTTAAGATAAACATGATGATCCATCTTAATGTGTTGGGAATTAGTTAATATATCTCTATTAACTTACTAAGTCCAAACCCACTAATAAGAATTCGAGTTATAGCGTACTAGTTCATTTGCTGCATAAATGCATGGACTGTAAATCTGGCATTTATATTATAAGTAAAGATAAATTAGATGTTAATTACACTCAATGAACATGAGTCTCAAATCATTAAGTTTTCCATACAAATTAAGATTATATTACAATTAATGAATGTTAGTTATCAATCATGATGTATGAATAAGTAAAGATGATCTTACTACTCCGTGAATAGACTTCGACTGAAATCTCTTTCATAATGCTCAATGAGGATAGGGAGTGTGTGGAAGGGAAAGGCGAGTAAATCCATCCAATGTTGGACGGAGCCCAAGACGGGTAACCAACCTTGAGGGTGTCTAACTCGAGGTGGTGCACGCGCCCTTGGCACAGTAAATCTACCATCCCATGAGGTTAGGGAGAGAAATGAGGCAAAGGTCTATTCCATCGGAAGTAAACAGTCTTTCATGATCATAATAGTAATACCCTAGATGATAATATATTTATTTGTCTCATTCTTAAAATATGCAAAGTTAAAAGGAACTAAACATTGAATCATATGCCTAATTGTTATCTCGCATATATATATATATAGGAATCAAAGCAATTTACCTAAATAAAATGATGTGTCAATAAAATACATTATATGTCTTAATTTGATTTTTTTTGTTTTTCTAGGGTTGTTAAACTAGGGGATATTACATATAATTATGGTTATGATTAGATTTAGGGTTTGGCTTGCAATTAAGGTTTGAATTAGGGTTATTATTATACTTGCAATGGAATTAGGGTAAGGGTTACAAATTGAATTAGTATTGGAAATGAAACTAGGTTTAGGTTACAATCAAAATCATTTTTAGGATTAGAATTAGAGTTAATAGATCAAAATAACATCAAACTCCTACATTAGGGTTAGAAATGAAAATATCTAGATACTATAATGATATTTGAAATGAAAAAGAAATGGTGATAATAACACCAAACTCCTACATTAGTGAGAACAAAGTGTTTGTGATATTGGGAGGAGTTTGTTACAAATACAAATCCAATATACTACAACAAGGGACCCCAAAAGATAGCAAGGGATTGTTTCTCGTACCACAGCTACCTTCACACATCTTCACTTTTCTAACTATGATTTATAAATTATTTCCACTTCGAGTTATATTATGTTATATTAATATTTAATATAATATAATATATAAAACAATATAATATAAATAAAATAATATATTAAAAAAATATAGTATAATATTTCAATAAAATAATATATTATATATTATATAAAATATTAATAATAAATTGTACATGTCCATTTGATTAATATTTAATCAAAGTTCAAGAATAATATTTAATTATACAAACTCATGAGGCATAGTAAAATTGTTGTTAGATGTAATCAATTCAAAATGTTGTGTCCTTGGTCCATTTTGAATATATTAGGCTTAGAATTACGATTGGAAATAGGGTTAGGGTAGAATTAGAATAAGCGATAGAGTTTGAATTAAATTTTCAATCAAGATTCGAATAAGGGTTACATTTATAGTTACAAAAATATAAACAATCCTCTCCTTAATCACATTTTAAAAGTTGTCTTAATGTTAGGGTTAAAATTAGAGTTAGATTATTAAAATTAGAGTTAGGGTTAGGGTTAGTGTTAGGGTTATTTGTAGGTTTATAATTATGATTAAGATTAGACTTCGGGTTGGGGTTAGGTTTAGGACTACGGTTATGGTTATACTTGCAATAGAATTAGGGTTAAGATTATACATTAAATTAGGATTAGAATTAAAGCTATGGTTAGAGTTATAATCAAAGTTGCAATTAGGTTAAATTTAGAGGTGGAGTTTTAACTAGGTTAGAGTTAGGATTATGGTCAGAATTAGCAATATATCAAGGTTTAGAATTAGGGTTAGGGTTAGGGCAAGAGATTAAAATTAGGATTAGAATTAGGTTAAGAAATAAAATAAAAATATTGTTCTAACATATTGAGGATAGTTTTGTTCCAGTTCTGAATCCAATTGTTGAAGAAACGGTTTTAGATTCAGACCTTACATAAGAGTTGAACGTGTCAACTAGGCGCATTAGCGGAGTGAAGAAAGGGTCCTTTTGATGTGTTCTTTTCCACTAATCCTCTATGTGGTTCACAATCACGTTAAGATGAAAAGATGGAAGAATTATTTAATGAAAAATAAATAATTTTTAACATTTATTTTAGAAATAAGAGTACGAGCTAATGCTTTTTGATTTATTAGAAGGGAATGCTTCTCGAGCAACTAGAACTTTTGACCTTGTCGGGCCCACCAGTCATGTGAAGACATTTCATTGATCTCCTACATTTCATAAATTTATATTGCACTCACCTTGCACTGTTATTGACACCTATCCCCTTGGTGCAAACATCTTTCATCAATGACATGCTTAATTCTTTCACATGCCTATAAAAGAGAACATGCACTTGCAAATATTTTGAAATATATATCATTACTAAGTAATAATATAATCTATTATTACTATACTAGTCATAATGACAATTATATTTTCAATACAATTCTTCCTTATTTTATTTTATGTTTTTCAAATCTTATATTTATGAGTAAAATAATATTAGAATTTAATATATATTTTTATGAGTGTTTTTTTTTTCAATAAATTTATTTATATTTCACATTGTTAATAATGTATTATTATTAACATAACAGTGAATTATTATATATTCATATTAATAATGCATTGTATATATAATAATTATTGCAATAATAATATTAATAAAAATATATTAATTATTTATATATTTATTTATAATAATTCATATAATTATTAATATTAGTATATTAGTTTTAATTAATAATGATTAATTATTTAAATAATTATTAATAATAATACAACTAAAAATGGCACCAAGTGTGGATCGCATGTGAAGACAGGCAAAACAGTGTATCGATGGCGAAAGGGAGGAAAAGCAAGTGCATGTCGAGGAGTAGCAGAGGAAACCAAAGGCCAAGGCTGGTGGGATAGAGATTTTGAAGCGAAAATCTCCCCAAATTAGATCATGTATAGGGAAACAAATGAAAAGTGGAAGAAGGGGGGCATCTGGGATGATCTGGGGGAAGGAAGCAAACAACCGATAGTAAGGAATTGGCAAAGGAATCAAAGGTCTGCTCCCCAAAATTAGTGGTATTGAGGATGGTTTAGAAATCAAAGAGCACAAGGTTGCCAGGGCAACAATAAAGCTAGAAAACAAAACCCTAAATGGGTATGTGCAGGATCATCATGGAAAAAAATAGGCCCTTAAGTGGCAATCTCGTAATCAATCAATGTGTTAGGCAACTTGATGTAAAAATTTGAATAAGCTATCTATATTATTTCAAAAATATGTAAATAATAGAATCTATAGAAAATTGAATGCGAATTTAAAATACTAGGTTTATTTTAAAAATAAATAAAATCTATTTGGTAACTCTGAAATTTCAATGTAGAAAGCAATTTTAAATTGTGGAAAACAAGAAGTAGGTGTCCTGGTTCCGACCACCCTAACCATAATAAAAATGATAATATTTTTTATAATATTTTATATATAAGTAGAGTGACCATGTCCTGATTCCGATGCATATTTTTTTGTAATTTTTCCTAAGTAAATAATTAATTATGAATTTTTTGCCATACTTTTGTGGCAAAACCTCATATGTCCCACCACCTTAACTTGATCAAAACTTCATGAATTTTTTATTTTATTTTTAATCCCTATATTATGTGAAGCCATATGTAACGCGATGCACGTTTTGATCTGCAAAATGCGATATCGCTTGAAAGTTATAGATTTTTTTCTAATCAGCCTTATCGGGATCGACTTTAGTTGTAATTCTAATAGAAAATGGAATGTAATAATTATTTCTATTAAACTAAATTAAATCATAATTTATATTGGCGGGAGCTGAGAATCTCCTCTCTAAAACCCTTTGTTTCATCAATTTTGGGTAAAAGTCAAGCCACCTACATACCCTACAAATACCCATAATATTGCCACTTTTTGGCCCATCATGATCCTGCACATACCCAAATGAGGAAGTAATCAAGGTGCAGGGAGTAGATGGAGGGGGCATATGGACAATGGCCCTGGGAATATAGTCAATAACTCGAAGATGGATGACATCCAAGGTGAAGCCAATAGGAACAAGGAAGAATCCAGGATCAGGCCTAGGAGATCAGTGGTGATAAGCACAAAAAGGTTACAATTAGAGAGGGAACGACTCGACCGTCTAGGGTTGTTGGTGACATGGCTTGGGAAATATCTAAAGTGGAAATTTTTAGTGCACTGGTGGAAAAACAAATGGGGGACAGACTTGCAATTAAAAAGGTTGGCCAATGGATATTTTATGGTGATATACCCTTCAGAGGAGATTAGGGATGAAATCAAATCAAGTATCTAGTTATTAGATGGATACAGATTCTACATTTGGGGATGGATCACGAGTTTCAATCCTTTCACACATATAATGGTAGTGACTCAAGAATGGTGGAAATTACCTAATCTGCCACTAGAGTTTTGGGCTCTAGGCATTCTAGAGGATATTAGGAACAACCTAGGGACATATGTGTGTGCACAGGAAAGATTGAACTCGAATAGGGTAATCACATTTATGAGACTATGTGTGGAGAAATATACAAGTCAAGAGAATTGGAATGAAATCGAATTGGTGACAGATTTGGGGGTTTGGGTACAAAAGCTCATCCCAGATCCACATCCAAGCTCAAAGCTAATCAAGACCTTAAGCAGATGGGAAACACACAGAAATCCCTCAATGGAGGATCAAGGTTGTCCCAGAGTGCCCCAGGACAAGAAATGTCCTTCAAATCCATGGAAAGATGATGCTTCAGGAATCAGGGCTACAAATGGGAGCTTGGGGATGAAGCCCCCATTTGATATAGGAGTAGAGGAAGTGGGCACGAGTAATGGCGTCCAAGAGGGTGAATTGAAGGAGAAAGTGATAGAGGCTATTGATTTACTAGGGAACAAGTGTAGGCAAGAGGATTTAGACTCACTGATAGAAGTAGGGAATGAACTGGTAGAATTAGCCAAGTCAGTTAAAAGCAGCTCACTAAGAGTGGATGACGAAGAAGGATTTGAGGATTGGATGAACTACCTAGGTTTGGAGGAGGATGATCTTCCTTTTGAAGAAGGGATTTGTATGAAACCGAGAAAGAGGAGGAAAATGTCGATAGAGGGTCCTTTCAAGCTAGGTATATTGGGAATTTGTTAAAAAGAAATGCATAAATCTTCACCAAATTGTGGTGAAAGCAAGAAGCAGGGTAGGATTCCAAATCAGGAGAAACTTAAATGGGATGGGGAGGCAAGTGGATAGAAGATCAATGAAATGTTGAAAGTAGGGAAGAGCAATTCTCTTCCTAAACAATAATGAAGATCATTACCTGGAATGTTACAGGCTTAAATGCCCCTAACATATGATGCCTGGTTAGGCATCAGTTAGAAAATTTACAAGCAGATATAGGATTACTACAGGAATCTAAACTGGGTGAACAAGAAAGGATAAAACTTGATAGAAAATTGAAGCTTTGGCAAACAATTGGGGTCAATTCAGAAGGAACCTTAGGAGGCCTACTAGTAGTGTGGAAACCACAAGTGGTTTTGTTGGAAGAAGTCACAAAGAGTAGACATTGGATCACTTGTCAGGTAAGAAGTATTATTTCTAATTTTTCTTTCTTACTTATTAATATTTATGGGCCTAATTCTTGCACAAAAAAGAGGCAAGTATGGAAAGAACTAGATTTGATGTTGAATAATCCAGGGTAGGATTTCTTCATCAGTGGGGGGATTTTGATGCTATACTGAGATCAAAAGATAAGAAGGGGGGAGTGGTCAGGGTGCTACAGTCACAGGCTGATTTCAAGAACTTCATAGAGAGAAATGTGTTAATTGAAGTTCAAATGGGGAATGATAGTTTCACCTAGACAAGTAGGAGGAACGGGTTTAGTAGTATTGCTAAGAAGCTTAATAGATTTTTCTTCAAATGGGACTTAGGGAAGTTCACCTACATCTTGGAGAGTAAAATTATCCTAGGTGCAGGATCAGATCATTTTCCAATATAGTTGGAGATAATAGGAGATAAAGATCCAGTAAGATGCCCATTCAAGTTTGAAACAATGTGGTTCAAGGATCTAAACATTGGGAGCCTCATTAAATAGTGGTCGACAGAGTGTAACCCTAGTGGTTTAAAAAAAATTAATGTGGGATGATCCCACAAAGCTGGTTTACAATTTATGGGCAATTCTATTTTTTGCTGAAATCACATATTTTTAGAATTTATAATGATTTAAGCCTTAAAAAGTTCCATTTAAAGCATTCCAATTGAGGAGGGTTTGATCAAACTACCTTAGATCAAACCCCCTTGGATAGAACCCCGCTAGTTTTAAACCATACCTATAACGGAGTCTCCTTTACACCCATCAAAATGTTGATAAAAAACCACTTTTGATTTACCTTTTGGGGGATAAATGAATTCATTTAAAATTTATTTTTTGTAAGTATGTAGTCCTTATTTTAAGCTTCCTAAAAAGTATAATTTTAAAGAAATTTAATTTTACTATTATATTTTTTATTTTATTTTCTTGTGAATGTAGGTTTTTCACCGAAAATCAAGCTCTCTATTCTGCACATGTGGAAAAATGGAATATTATCAAAATAGTTTTTTTAAAAATACGAATACACTAGATATTGAAATCCTTGATCCAACAAAAAAATTAAAATTGAATTTCGATACATACAAGAAAAGTTACGTGTTATACGGTCTGCCTATGTCTGAATTGTAATTGGTTTGACTTTGAAACTTGATTAAGGAAAAAATATTCAATAAAACACTATCTAACCAAGTGAAAGCACTAGATATCGGAGTTACACATCTAAATTCAAAATAATGAGAATTTTATCCTTCATGAAAAAAAAGTTATGTGTTATACGGTGAGAGTCACTCCTTAAAAATGTTGTTTTCCGAAAAAAAATAGTTTTCGAGGGAAATGGAAAAAGAGGTGCAATTTGATTCCAAAAATTTTGAAAAAAATATATTTAGAATCTACATACAAAATTCCACGAAACTCTAGTTTGCATCATCTTCAAATTCCTCATGATTTAGCCACTATAGGTGCCCGAAAGTGAAGATTTAGTTAGGAAAAAATATTCCAATGTCCAGTTTGGCCAAAAATTGTAAACCACTATTGTGAGATCACCCTAATATCAACATGGTAACAAAATTAAATTTAGTAAAGCAAAAACTAAAGCAATGGAACAAGGACTATTTTATTGAAGAAAGGAAAAAGATTGAAGAAGCATTGGAGGTATAAGAGAAAGTGATAGTGAATGGTATGGACATAAACAGTTTTCAAGAGGAGAAAGCTTTGATAGGAAGTTTGCATGAGGTGATGGCCAAAGAAGAGATCTTTTGGAGACAAAAATCCAGGGAAACATGGTTAAAGGCAAGGGATAAGAATATGAAATACTTTCTTAATTCAACGAAGGTAAGGAGGTAAGTAAACAAGATTTTACGCATTAGAGAGTCGGATGGGAGGATGTTGGAAGACCCAATAGAAATTAGGAAGGTTGCGGTTGAGTTCTTTCAAGCTCTTCTGAATGATAATGAGGGATCCAAGCTCCTAGATCAGATTGAGCTAGTAAGGAATATTCCTAGATTGGTGACTAAAATTCAAAATGAATAGTTAAATTCCAAATTCAACGAACACGAGACCAAATTGGCTTTGTTCCAATTACACTCGAAGAAGGCGTCGGGGCCTATTGGCTTCCTAGCATCTTTCTTTCAAAAATATTGGGACATCATGGGACACGAGATCACTGAGGAAATTGAGAAGTCAAGAGAATTGGGTTGTGTGCTAAGAGAAGAAAACAATACCTTCATCGTGATCATCCCCAAAAGAGAGAAACTTGAGTCTTTGGAAGAATATTGTCCTATCTCCTTGTGTAACACACTATATAAAATATTTGCGAAGGTCATAGCTAATAAGCTAAAAAGAATTCTTCCATTCATTATCTCAGAGGAGTAAATGGGGTTCATGCTGGGAAGTTAGATCATGGATGGAGTAATTATAGTGTAGGAGGTAATACATTCCATACAAAGATTGAAGAAACCAACGATGTTGCTGAAGCTTGACATTGGGAAGGCTTATGAAAAAGTAAACTGGTGTTCCTTATTCAAAGTCATGGAAACCTTTGGTTTTCAAAAGAAATGGTTGGATTGGGTTTCTGGGTGAATTGCTTGCCCAATATATTCAGTGCCCATGAATGGTTTGCTAGAAGGATTCTTCAGTGCCTCTTGGGGTCTTAGGAAGGGAGACCCCCTCTCTCCATTTTTATTCATAATCATGGTTGAAGCTTTGGGGAGATCAATAGATAATGCTCAAAGGGGTGGGTTAGTGTGTGGTTTACAATTCATAAGAAGCCAAAGCATATTCACCCATCAATAGTTTGTAGACGACACAATGCTCTTTGGAATGACAACTAAAAGGGAGGCTATTCGGATCAAAGGAATTTTAGATAAGTACT
>VDFB02079826.1:0-11898 GCA_007258455.2 Sequoia sempervirens | reverse complement strand
GGGAACGCTCAGGATTTAGGGGGGGACGCGTCCCCGGGGTACACTGGTGACAGGTCAGAAGAGGGTCCACACAGGAATGAAAGGAGAAACGAGGATAGGGATGATGACAGAGAAGTGAGAGAGACCTTGAGGGATTTACGGGTTGGCCAGCAGCAGGTAGTTGGTGTACTACAACAACTCACAACTACACTACAACAGTTGAATTTACCTAGGCGATAACCCCAGGATCAAGATGATGATAGGAGGGTAGCAGGGTCACGGAGAGTGCAGAGAGCGCCTTCCCGCACTGAACATAGTCCTACTCGACCCACTTTTCTGAGGGAAGAGCGAGTTGAGGAGAATATTGAAGAGGTTGAGGAACCAACTTATGCTGATGCATTTATGGCTGCCCACGATGAGTGGCGACAATTGACACTAGAGGCACGAGAGCTCATGCATTTTGATTGATTTGTGCAATCGAGGATGGATTACTACAGGTCTCGACGGGGGAATAGGCCTCAACACCAAAATAGAGACTTGAAGCATGCCACTAGCAAGATCACATTACCCAATTTTGATGGCAGTGGCAAGGTAACAACATAGTCCTGGATCCATAGGTTAGACACTTTTTTGACATTTCGACCTATGTCTAAAGAAGAAGCAATCAAGTTTGCCACGCTACATTTAGAGGGAGCAACCCATGATTGGTGGTATCACGGGATGGTGACGCTACAGCATGATCGTATCACCTCTTGTTAGGAGTGCGTGGACAGATTGGTTGAATGTTTTGATAAAAAGGATCCAGAAGTTTATTTCAGAGACTTGACACAACTTAGGTAGATTGGCAGCCTGGAGAATTATATTAGTGATTTCCAGAGGTTATTTGTGATGGTGACAAACATCTCAGAGAGGAGGCTAGTTGTGCTAAATGGGTCTCTTTGTCCCTAGGCCTCATAAATGGGTCTCTTTGTCCTTAGTGCATCAGTGCATCATTTTATGAGCTGCAATAATGAACGCCAGCAGGCCACCAAACCAAAGATCACCTTGCCACACAGAAACTGCAACAAGACACAAGAAAAGAAGCCACACAATATCTTCTCTTCCTGCCATGTTTATAAAACACTTGTATCCAAGTGATGATTACCATTGTGCATGGGAATTTATGTAAGAGTCTTTTCATTTTAAACAGAATTCATTCACCAAGAACACGATGCTGGTATTTTTATGATGTGGGTTTAATTCACATGGGTGATGGACCAAGGATGGTATTGAGTAAATGTAGTGGTGTGGGGTTGCAAGGGTAAATAACATACCTTGCCTTAGTGAGGCTTGAGTAATGGTTTTTTGCTAATCCTACCCACTAATTTTGTGATGCACTATATTGTTGTACGAGTGGGAATTGATCAATTCCATGGTTTGCCAAAATGTCTGCAGCTCCATTAGCTTCTCTATAGCCATGCAAGAAGGTGATTTGCTCAAAATTTTTACTGATCTGCAATGCTTCTTTGAAGAGGATTTTTAATCTCCAATTCACACACGTTCTATTGTGAACATCATTTATTGCCATCAATGAATCACCACCTACTTTGAGCTTCTGCACCTTAGGCCACATCCATGTTATTTGTGCATGTTCTCAAGTTTATGGATCGTGCATGTTTAAAAGAACCGTTATAATCTCTGGTTAAAATATGGGTTGCTATTGAGGCATTGCAAAAATTAAGTGTGGCAAAATCAACCAGTGGTGGCTTCCACATCACATTTTTCTAGCATTCCTCCTATCTCTTAACCCTTTAACGGGGGAACACTTTTATTCATTCAACTCGTAACGCATATAATTGTCACAATACCCTATAAGCATTATTTTCTTACGCTTAGGATCTAACTTGATTTTTTTTCATCTAGAATCCAAGCATATGAAATGGAACCAAAGACCTTAACATGACTAACTGTTGGTTTCCTCCTAGACCATGCTTCCTTTGGGGTCTTATGTTTCACCGCTTATGTGGGAGACCTATTGAGCAAATAAACAGTAGTATATATTGCCTCAGCCCAAAACCTCTTGGGAACACTTTTATTCTCCATCATACATTAGGCCATCTCCATTATATATACTACTGTTTATTTGCTCAATAGGTCTCCATTATGTACAGTTTATGTTCAAAGGCATAAGGTTCCCTGCTCTGGACAGCAATTGAGCTGGCCTTCCGGACAGATTGGGGCAACAGGGGATAATGGACATGAACCTGAATGGTGTGGATGAATGGAGTGTTTAGGCTTTGCTGGTGTCAGAGGGTGGAGGATTTACAATAACGAGTAAATTCCGGATGAATATAGTCTGCTTTTTTGTAGGGCCACTGTTAATTTGACACTTGGCCATTTTGTATATAATGTATTAGGACCTTGATATGTTTAATATCTAGTCGTATATTTTGTTAATTCAGTTGTTAAATACCAACGGCTATATTATAGATATGAAGTGATATTGCAGTATATGCAATGTTACCCCAAGTTTCCTGGACGGGGACGGCAGGGGATGGCGAATTTGGGGATGGCGGGACGAGTCTCCAAGTTTCCGATTTTTGAGGCCAAGTTTGGGGACGCGGGGACGGCTATATAAAATATAGGGAAATTTTAAATATTCATGATAACATGGATAAGGTATGCATAATATACATTATAGAACCTTAACATATAACATTTGTGTTCAACATTATGCCAATACTCCATACACATTCAAAATTATAGAACCTTTAACATATAACATTTGTGTTCAACATTATAAAAGGACCTACTAAATAGTACTATTTCCTACTAAATAGTTATAAGGCATGCATAATATACATTATAGAACCTTAACATATAACATTTGGGTTCAACATTATTGCAATCCAATGTTCTACATTTGGTGATGTCATAAATCTAGAAATGAAACTCACAGGATAGCTCAAATTAGGTCTAGTGGTTGTAAGATATATAAGGCTGCCTACTAGTTGCCTATAAGCCGACTCACCTTTGAGTCAGTTTTAGCTTAAAGTTTCAACCCTTTCTTCATAGGTCTTGACAAAATTTTGAAATTTGTCAAGCAAACTCCTAGCATAGTTGGACTAAGAAATAAAAATACTGCCACCTATTTGCCAAACTTCTACACTTAGACAATAATGTAGGAGTGCTGAATTCATTATGTCAAAAGCTTTACTAATAACAGATTTGATTTGTTCAATAGCACTTGCCTCACTATTTGTAATAATGATATCATCCACATATATGATGAGAAGAATGAGATCATTACCCATCCTTTTTATGTACAGATTTGCATCCGAAAGACTCCATTGAAATCCCTGTTCAACCAAATACTTGTAGATTTTATTGTACCATGCCCTAGGTGCTTGCTTCAAGCCATGTAGAGCTTTCTTCAATCTACATACAAGATACTCCTTCCCTGCACCCTGAAAACCTTGTGGTTGAGTCATGTACACTTCTTCCTCCAAATCTACATTGAGAAAGGCACAAGCACTTTTTACGTCCATTTGATGGACCATCCAACCAAACTAAGCTGCAATGGCTAGAACCACTCGAATGGTTCTCATCTTTGTTGTAAGAGCAAGGATCTCCTCATAGTCATTGCCCTTTGTCTATGAGAACCCTTTAGTGACCAACCTAGCTTTGTACTTGTCAAGTGTACCATTTGCATTGTACTTGACCTTGTACACCCATTTGCAGCCAATCAGTTTCTTCCCTTGTGGAAGATCCCAAGTCTTGTTCTTCATAAGACTCGTATTCAATTTCCATGGCCTTTCCCCATTTAGTTTTTTCCTTTGCCTCAGAAAACACATGTGGCTCATAAACTCCTTGAATATTGCCCATGAGAGCAAAGTTGATTGTGTTTGTCTTGCTCTTGCCTCTCAATGATCTAGCCTTGATCATTTCACTTACCCGAACATCTCCAATGGTGCTTGCCCACCACTTTGGTTTCCTCTTAGAAGACTCTACATCCAAATCAACATTGTCATCGTGACTTGGGCTTCCTGTTTCTATGTCATTTGGATGTAGATCCAAGTTACCATCGATACAAACTAGGTCTATTTCCTTGGGTTATGAATCTCCCCTTCTGATGGTACTTCGTAAAGTTGGATAATTGAATCCTTAACCACAATAGGCTGATCTTTGGTAATCTAGAATTTTGGAGATGTTTGGAAAGGCCCCACTTCCGCATCAATCACAACATCTTTGTTGAAAGTCAAGCAGTCAATGTAAACATCAATCAACTCGTAACGCATATGATTGTCACAATACCCTATAAGCATTATTTTCTTACGCTTGGCATCTAACTTGATTTTTTTTCATCTAGAATCCAAGCATATGAAATGGAACCAAAGACCTTAACATGACTAACTGTTAGTTTCCTCCTAGACCATGCTTCCTTTGGGGTCTTATGTTTCACTGCTTATGTGGGAGACCTATTGAGCAAATAAATAGTAGCATATATTGCCTCAGCCCAAAACCTCTTGGGAACACTTTTATTCTCCATCATACATTAGGCCATCTCCGTTATATAAATACTCAACAATTAGTTAGCAGTATCTACAACCTATGAACAAATGTTGAAACCACTAATATAACTCTCCAGTGCTGCCAATCTAAGTTGTCAAGTCTCCAAATAAACTTCTGGATCCTTTTTATCAAAACATTCAACCAATCTGTCCACGCACTCCTAACAAGAGGTGATACGATCATGCTGTAGCGTCACCATCCCGTGATACCACCAATAATGGGCTGCTCCCTCTAAATGTAGCGTGGCAAACTTGATTGCTTCTTCTTAGACATAGGTCGAAATGTCAAAAAAGTGTCTAACCTATGGATCCAGGACTATGTTGTTACCTTGCCACTGCCATCAAAATTGGGTAATGTGATCTTGCTAGTGGCATGCTTCAAGTCTCTATTTTGGTGTTGAGGCCTATTCCCCCATCAAGACCTGTAGTAATCCATCCTCGATTGCACAAATCAATCAAAATGCATGAGTTCTCGTGCCTCTAGTGTCAATTGTCGCCACTCATTGTGGGCAGCCATAAATGCATCAGCATAAGTTGGTTCCTCAACCTCTTCAATATTCTCCTCAACTCGCTCTTCCCTCAGAAAAGTGGGTCAAGTAGGACTATGTTCAGTGCGGGAAGGCGCTCTCTGCACTCTCCGTGACCCTGCTACCCTCCTATCATCATCTTGATCCTGGGGTTATCGCCTAGGTAAATTCAACTGTTGTAGTGTAGTTGTGAGTTGTTGTAGTACACCAACTACCTGCTGCTGGCCAACCCGTAAATCCCTCAAGGTCTCTCTCACTTCTCTGTCATCATCCCTATCCTCGTTTCTCCTTTCATTCCTGTGTGGACCCTCTTCTGACCTGTCACCAGTGTACCCCGGGGACGCGTCCCCCCCTAAATCCTGAGCGTTCCCGAAACGGGGACGTCCCCGAGACGCGGGGAACGCTGATTAGAAATCTCTAAAAAAGGATAGTGAAACTTATTATAAATTATAAAATGATGCACTGATGCACTAAGGACAAAAGAGACCCATTTAACAGAGGCCGTGTCAAAGATAAACAGTTGCAAGCCATTTTTGGCTGTGAGGGATCAGCTGCTATGGGTTCATCAAAGAGTTATTACATGATGATGAGATTGGTGATGGCAGCCAAACTCGCTCAAAAACTTGCATTGGGATGGAATTCATAGCCAAGCTTTCAGTAGTTGTACCAAATGAGGCCATATGGGCCTGGCTCGTGTTTGTTTCTACCAGAAATTTACATGGGATTTCAAATGCCCTAGGGTGCCTTGACGGGTCAACAAGGTAACAGGTGTCAGTTTTGGGTGAACCAATGGCAGACGTTAGTCTAGCTTGAAAAGAGATTGTCACAGTTTATCATGAATTGTAGGTGGTCTGAACCTCTTGCAAGGAACTGAGTAATGTCATTGAAAAGCTGCTGATCACACATAAGAACGGGCTTCTGGAGATATCCAATGTGGTAACCATACCCAAGCTTACCCAAGGAAAAACAATACCAAGCAAGTTGTGACAGGAAATGTTCTAAGGCATAAGGTTCCCTGCTCTGGACAGCAATTGAGCTGGCCTTCCGGACAGATTGGGGCAACAGGGGATAATGGACATGAACCTGAATGGTGTGGATGAATGGAGTGATTTAGGCTTTGCTGGCGTCAGAGGGTGGAGGATTTACAATAACGAGTAAATTCCGGATGAATATAGTCTGTTTTTTTGTAGGGCCACTGTTAATTTGATACCTGGCCATTTTGTATATAATGTATTAGGACCTTGATATGTTTAATATCTACTCGTATTTTTTGTTAATTCAGTTGTTAAACACCAACGGCTATATTATAGATATGAAGTGATATTGCAAAGATATGCACGTTACACCAAGTTTCCGGGACAAGGACGGCAGGGGATTGCAGGACGAGTCCCCAAGTTTCCGGATTTTGAGGCCAAATTTGGTGACGGCGGGGGGACGGCTATATAAAATATAGGGAAATTTTAAATATTCATATGATAACATGGATAAGGCATGCATAATATACATATATAGAACCTTAACATATAACATTTGTAAGTTCAACATTATGCCAATATCTATACACACAAAATTAACATAATCATGAAACAACCTCCGCTATAATTTATAAACTATATCAAATGCCCAAAGGCATTGCTGCCATAGTTTTAAAGTTTGCTATGAAAAATCAAAATACAATATTGTATGTCAATAATGAATAAACAAAGAGCACTACTGCCCCCAATCATCTCTCATAACCGCATCAAAATTAGAGTCATCCTCTAAGTCATTGCCACTGTGATGGTCCTCCTCAATCAACGGAGATCGGGAGTTGCTTGTGATCTAGGCTCAATCCTAGGGCATCATTCAAGTGTGCCAAGATCCAATACTTGCCTAGTCTGGGTTCTTTCCATCCCTGCACAAGGGAAATCTGTCATCTCCATAACTCAAGCTCGCTACCAACCAGTTTGATTGCAGCAAAAGCATTCTGTTGGAGGTCTAGTAACCAGTCATCTGTTGCCGGTAGCTCATTATGTACTGTAGTTGTGTTCTGGGTGCAAATAATGAAAGATATTGTCATAAGAACACTTATTTCCCAACAAATCTGAATTTGTTATCAACTACAAAATTTAACAATGGTTGGATTTCATTTTTATCTAAGTGCATTTGATGAGTGAAGTTGCATAATCTAATTGCCCTTTCTAGATCTGCAGTTTCTGATTATTACCTACCAGCGTTTTACTCACGAATTGTGCTTTTATTTTGAATTTTTTTGTTTAAAAGCACTTTTAGATGGGGACGGCCGTGGCCATCCCCCGGACGGTCGAGGGATGGCTCAGCTGCCTGGCGTCTCCTAGGTCCGGGCCGGGGCTGTCCCCATCCGCCAATGGTGACCCCCGTTTCGAGACGGTTCCCTATTTTGGCAGAAAAGGGGACGGCCCCTCGGCTCCTCAGCAGTCCCTCAGACTCGACGCCCCATGACAGGATAGGGCATTTCTGTGGGGATGCGCCCCCGGTTTCCTAATATAAGCAATACTTATAAGCATATAGCTTATAATATTTAACAAACATATTTTCGAGTGAGAGCCCCAATAGATCCCTCTCTACTTTATTAAAAAAATATATCTACCTAAATCAATTTCTCTATATCTATTTGATTTGTCTCAAATTAATATTGAATGAAAGAGTTGAAGGTAAAAAAATTCTACATTTATTAGTGGCATAATGTTTTTTTCACTTGGATGGAATAACCAGTTTGAAGATGCGCCTGAAACAAAATAGCAGCAAAAGTAAACGCAACATATTCTGATGTGCACATGAAGAAAACAAAGGCACAATTAATTAGGCTTCAAAACTGGGATACCTGATTGCCAATGTTGATTGAAGCTTGTGAGTTGCTAATTTCTTTATGGTGTTTGGAACACCCACAGTAGAAATTGTAATCATTCGTTGACCTATTTTCACATCCTACAAGTCAAGAAAATCAAACTTGTATGAAACCCTACATACATGAGATGTAACTAAAATTGATAGCATGGAAACCAACTACAAATCATACTAATTTTCACATGATATCATCAATGATATGGCAGCCATGTTGAGGACAAATAGGAAAATGAAAAGAATAAAAACATCAATAAGCTATGTACAGCAAAGAAAATAACATGAATAAATTTCCAAACATGAGATATGTATTTGAAGCCTTATTAAACAAATGCTCCGATATCACAGTCATAGAAGATCTAAGATGATATGATATCTTGCAAATAAAGAGTGGAGATAATAGAAGAGGCACAAATGAAACAAAGACCCATCACTTTTTACAGGATGAAATGTGCTCCAAACACAAAATGACACTTTGGCCTCAGCATGAGCTCACTTATCATGGAACTCCAACCACAATATGGATGAGCAAGCTGCAAATGTAAGCTTGACAAAGTAATGACACATCTTGATCACAAAATTATCAAAACAGGAAGAGAGTATTCTAAAGCTATTCCTCAATAGGATCATTCATTACTCAAGTTATTGTTATTTTCTCTTATTACCTCTGTGTGGATATATTTCTTATCCTGAGAATTGCTCAAGCTGTGCTTTGGCACTCTTGTCATCTCTGTATTTGATAAGCAGAGTGCTTCACATTTCTACTGAGAGTGCACAATAGAAGAATATGATGTGAAATATGCTGCAAATACTTGATAATAATTGAGAATAATAAGCCACTTCAAGGGGGCAAACCTCCAAATATCTCCAATGAAAACACAATTCACAATCTGATGATGAAATAAGACTCACAACCTCCTATATATACCTATTTATGCCTAGGATAGATAACCCTCTATAAGCCCTAGGCCGACCTAATCAACTAAATAACAATATAATATTGATAATATGACTTAATTAGGAGTTAAGATAGCCACAAGCCGACTATTCATAACCCGATGTACTCTAATATTAAGGGCGTAGCAGAATCTTTGCTTCTCACCTTTCAACTGAGCAATGCTCTATCATTTGTCATATAATCTTTGTCATGTTACACCTGGTACTAGATCATAAGTATTTGTATGATATTTCAACTCCATTGCAAATATAATTATGCTCACTTGGGATAACATGATATTACAACCATTGCAAAACCCATAAAATGGATGTCAGTTGTTATAAATGACAGGCACAAATGAACTGACAGAAAAATCAATAAATTTTGACTGGAATATGTACTAAAGACTTTGGGCAGCAATTAATCAAAATTACAAGGGCAATTTCATTTATTGACTGGACATTCTACTATGTATAAAAAAGCAAAATCTTAGAAAGAGATTTTGATGGTGATATCAGTATGAAAAAATTGTCGTCTACAATTGGAAATGCAGCCTGGGATATCACAATGCCAAAGACCATGCTCAAAACCTGTGAACATAAGGTCCCCAATAATTGTACATTCCATTAGTATGGTGATAATCAGCTTATCAGGTGAGAAGCATATTTTGTGGCGGAAGTAAATATCCAACAATATTGGAAGTGGCAAGAGGCCAGGCCCATGTCCTGGTAAAATTTGATGAATAAGTTACCCCAGTCATGGTATCTACACCGCAAGTACTTCAGGCCTACTAACAAAAAGCTATGTTACCTCAAGTTTCTGGGACGGGGACAGCAGGGACGGGGGTTGTGTATCGGGACGGGATGGTGACCTGAAGGGAGGCCAATTTTAGGACGCAAGCATGGTGGCCAGGGAAAATTTCAAAAAATATCTATGTTACCGATTCGCCTATATAGGCCCCGGTTCAATTTAGGTTCGGTTCGTCCGAATTTGGTCCGGGTCCGGCAAATTCGCTGTGGGTCCGTTTTTGACTGTGGTTCGCCAGGTTCCGATGTTGGAAATATTGTCATTGATGTCAAAGTAAAAGGATGAAGTCATTGATGTCAAATGTATGGGCAAGGTTGAGAAAAAGAAAGTTTGTAGAAACAATCTCTATAATATAATGAATTTAAGAAATGCTAGATGTTACATACAATGATGTTGATAAATGCAAAGAACAGTTTGCACCTGTGAGGAGATATCGTAGGTTGTATCCAAAGCTACATAGACTTGAGCATTACCACATAAGAAGATGTGAATGTTGAAGATTTGAAAATGCCCAGTCAGCAATAAGAAGGCTTCTATTATGCTCAGTCAGCAATAAGAAGACAATAAAGAATGTATATGTCATCATGAAATGAAAGGGAAAAGGAGAACATCATTGCACATAATATATGTATTATCGGGTTCTTTGGGAGATAGCGTAACATCAATATCATCGAACTTCGAAAAATACTACCATTCGAGGAGTCAGCCGATGACATCTTCATAAATATATTAAATCAAGACTGAATAAGGGCCGCAAGATTTTCTGGATACATATATTGGATCATATGAGTGAAGCGCACAAGAGTGCCGAATCATCTCCTAATTTATTGTCAACCTCACCTCAAGGAGAGAAGCTTACTCTGATCTTTACATTAATTACAACCTTCTTCCCAACATTACTAACATTATCGAGCAGAGCTACTTGACCAGACACGATACTTTTCCAGAAATAAAGTTATGCAGTGACTGGAAGTATAACGGATGTTTAGCGATCAAATTGTGAAGGGTTATTCGGATGGCCACAAATTAAATCATACGTTGATATCCACAAGGAGATAATAAGACAAATTTGTTAAGAGTTTTAAATTAAGACGTATACACACAAGAATTAATTAAAGTTTGTAAAAGACACGATTCAGGCAGATATGAAAGGACACGTAATATCTAGAAAGAACGCTTTGTGTTATGTATATCGTCTCTTATGCAAGACGTATGATAATTTGGAAAGGATGTCATTAAAAGTTAATGGATTTCACTAACAAAGACGCGAATACAGAAAGACGCGTCTTTTTCAAATCTGAAGAGGCACGAGTAAATGGATTTCACTAAACAAAGACACGAATACAGAAAGACACGTCTTTTTCAAATCTGAAGAGGCACGAGTAAATGGAATTCGCTAACAAAAAAAAAGGAGAGAAAGTCCGATAATAAAAAGGCACGAATACATTTTAGAAAGGCACGACTTTATCTGAAGAGACACAATTTAATAAACTTTGCTAAAAAGAAAAAGTCGATATAATCTGGAAGGACGTCTTTTACTAAAAGATTGACACAATCTGAAGAAGCACTTCTTTATCAAAAACAATTTTTAATAAGATATGCCCAGTTGAGGTAATATGCGTCAGTCTTAATTTGACAATAAAAATATGATCAAGGAAAATACAATAAAAGAAGTCTGTTTTTAAAAGAGATAAACAATTTTTAAAGGGCAGGTTTTCAAAGGATACAAATCGATGTATTCTTTCATATAAAAGGTGCAACTCTTGAGAAGTATATATGATTGATATCCAAATCATTGTAAAATGTGTGGTTGTTGTGTAAGAAAGCATTCTAAATCTGAAGTCCCATCTCCTTGTGTGGGCTAAGTGTGAGATCATTCATCACCAAAGGCAGATTGGAGGATTGGGATAGTGCAGGTCAGATTGAAGGCATCATCTTGCAACCATCAAGTCAAGGTTGGGGCCTTGCATTAGGGGCTGGTGCTCCTTGTAGGTAGGTGCCTACTAAAGTTGTAAAGGTTTGGATGTTCCTTGTAGGTTGTGTCCTACCAAATCATCTTATTATAAATCTGTAGGTTGGTGCCTACTTTGTAAAAATCATTTCAATAAAAGTTGAGTCAACTTGTGTAAATTGGTTCATATCAAATAGTTGATGTATGTTTAAGTTTGAAGTTGATAAATAAGTAAGAGGGTAAAAATTTGTTGATATACTGATTCACCCCCCCCCCCCTCTCAGT
>VDFB02079824.1:40000-43878 GCA_007258455.2 Sequoia sempervirens | reverse complement strand
TACGAGTTATGATTTTTGGATATATTTTTTATGGTGTATGATTGATTATTGTGATTATTTTATAAGAAGGATGTGTGGATGGGGCAAGTTTACAACTTTTCTATATCAAGGGTGTAGCCATGTTCTACAAATATTGTGATAATGGTGTGGGTTGGTGTAGGTTAGGGATATGAATCTCTAATGAAATGTGTCATCATAAAAGAATGATGAGAGACATGGTGATAGAGTAAAGGTTTGGTTGTGGCACAATGTGAGAGGAAAGTGATGGAGGTGGGAAATAAGGGTAATTGAATAGGGATGATAGGATGTGAGAATAGATTAGGATGGTTTTTCTATGATGGCATGTGCAGATAAATTTAAATTTGATATATAAATGGATTCTATGCAACAAGGTATAAGAACCAAGGTGATGAGGTATACATTGCATGGATTGATCCAACAAAAAAAAATCCCAACACCTACAAGTTTAAAAAGATAAGGATATACCTATACAAGCAAGGTGATGGATGACCTTTGTGGGTCATGTGAGTGAATGACCGTCAAGAATGAGGAGATCCTTACACACACAAGAAATATTAATGACATTTGCAGGTTATTTGAAGGAATGACCAAAATACATAATAGGATACCTACATGCAAGGTGGTTATAGCCTTGGTGGCTCATGTAAGGGAGTGACCAATCATGCATAAGGATTCCCCCCAACACAAACAAGATTATTTGAGGTCCTTGGTGGGTCATTAAGGTGACAAATAAAACAAAACATTCAAACAAAAGACCACATCCCCAACATGCACCAATTAAAGCATGTCATGATATAGATTTAAATCATGCTAGCTATGAGTAAGCATAACATGGGTGACAAAAAGATAAAAGAAAAAAAACAACTATCCATTAACATACAACTTTGGTAACTCTTGCCAAGATATAGTAGGTGATGGATATTTCTAAATTTGGGAAAGATATACCTATTAAGGCAATGTTGATAAGATATGGTAGGATTAAGAAAAAGGTGATAATGATTTTAGACTATCAAGATTGTTCTAAATTTTCTATTATAGTGTTTGTGATCTTTAAAATTTTGGTTTTGTAGGTCTTAGGTGTAGCTTGGGTTGTGTCAAAGATCAAGTATTAGGGGTAGAATTTAAAGCTCAAGTTGTGGGATATTTGCATAAAATCTTAGGGAATGGAATGAAAGCTTAGGATGTCGGATAGGTAGTTTCAAAAAAGAAGTAAGTTAATAGTGTAGTGGTCCAAAATGAGGTGATGTGGTGATAGAGAAGGATAGGAAGGTCGTGCCTCAAAGGGGAACATACACATGATCAATTTTATAATTAATATCAACAAAAAGAGGGGAGGTAGCCCTAGTTAATGCAAAACCAAGTAAAAGAAGATGAAGTGAAAATGAAATAGAAATGGATATGTAAATGGGGGCATGCATAAGGATGTGAATGTTATGGGGTGTTGTTAGGTGAGAAATTTGATAAAGGGGATTTGGGTGAGGCAGTGTTAATGTAGAGGAAATAGAGGATGAAAATGAAATCACAATAATAGATGGGAGTATACTTGGGAAAATTATTGGGGTGGGTGGGGTAAAGAGATATTGGGGCTGCAAGGATGTGATGAGTGATGCATTCTCTTAGGAAAGGGTCATTTCATACCATATATGATGTTTTTTTGTCAAATTTTCATTAGGGTACTTGTCCAAGGTGCTATAAGAATTGGTTTTCACCATTGAACAATTTTTTTTCTCTTCACTATTTTTAAAAAAATGATATATATTTTATTTTATCTAGCTTCAAAAGGGTTTTGTGCAAGACTTAGGCATAGAAGAACTTAACATGTATGATATTCATGGGCTTGTTTACCTTTTGGCCCTCTGGTTTGGAAATCTTGTATGCTTTTGATCTAAATTTTGAGATGATGATATATGGGGCCAACTAGTTTTGTCTAAACCTATTGTTCTCTCTTTCCTGAGTAGTATTATTCAAATTCTCCTTGAGAACAAGATCACATACCATAAATTCTCGAGTATAGATACATTTGTTGTAACTATGACATAAGTACTTTTGGTAAGCCTTGAAGTGATTAAGAGTACTAAGAAAGTGGTCATCAAGGAGTTCGAGCTCATGTAGGCATGCCACTCTATAGTCCTCTTTAGAAATGAGGTGATGCAAGGAAAGTCATAGTAATGGTAGCTAAATCTCTTGCTTTGATACCATAAATGAGGGAGTAGGGTACACAACCATTGGGAGTGTACTAGATACTAGTTTGGCAAACCTAAAGGGAAGGGTTTAATTGAAGGTTCGAGCCACAACCAAAATCATTGAATTTTTTCTTAAGTATTTTAACAATGATTTCATTAGATTTTTTCTCTTGGTCATTACCTTATGGGTAGTAGGAGGTGGTTAACTTATGATTAATATGGAATTAATCATATAGGGTTTGTGCTTTATGGTTTTTGAAGGATTTTCATTATCAATGATAATAGAGTAAGGGATGCAAAAATAGGAGATGAGGTGGTTGAGGATGAATTTGGCTATTTGATTTTTTGTGGTGAAGGTGAGTGAAATGTTTTCACCCACTTGGTAAAGTACTTTGTGGTGGTGATGAATTTATGACCATTGGATTTCATGTTGTTGATCTTTCGAATAAGATTGAGTCACCATGTAGAAAAGGGCCATGGAGTGGTAATAGGCTGCAGAACTTGTGCTAGAAATGTATTAGATCTCCATACTTATGGAGAGCTAGATATTTTATTGATGTACCAACTAGAATTAGATTTTATGGTGGGCCTGTAGTATCCTATCTAAAGGAGCTCCTTGACTAGAATAATGCCATTATTATGAGAATAATAAATAACATTATGATTTTTATGAGGTGCTACGTTAGCCTCATCTATGTTGAGACATCTTAGTAAGGTACCATCATAGCCCCTAATAGGTTCAGATAATAGCTTATTTTCTATTTTTTTAATATATATTTTGATATAATTTTAGATACACTTTCTAGGCAATGCTCCTACATTATACTATCCTTTCATATCCATTATACATACTTGAACCTAAAATGCAATGATGGAGTTATGGTTATAATATATTAGTATTATATGGTTTATATAAAGATATGTATGGAATGTTGATGGAATGCTATGATTTAATTATGATAGTTATCCTTGTGTACATGTTTTGTGAAATTAACTTGTTTACAG
This sequence comes from Sequoia sempervirens, assembly GCA_007258455.2. NCBI lineage: Eukaryota > Viridiplantae > Streptophyta > Pinopsida > Cupressales > Cupressaceae > Sequoia > Sequoia sempervirens. The sequence goes on along the minus strand of VDFB02079824.1, from coordinate 40,669 downwards.
TTAAAGAGGAACCATGACGCACAACAGTTGCGAGATGAACCCATAGCGAAAGGAACGACTAGACACCGGAATAGAGGAGCTCCAAGTTAAGTTGAATGTGATGATTGTTGATTAAAGGAACTTGATGAAGGTTGAACATGGGATTATTATAACCAGTTAATAAACACTGAAGAAGAGGTCTCCTTCACTTATAGGATTTTGACAAATGATTTTATGTTTACATGCAATTATGTTTTGATAGAGTTTTACTCTTATTAGGATTCCTTTTCCTTTTCAGTTATAGGTTGAATAAATTAGTCTTAACTCTACGCTCTAAATATGTGGGACTGGAGTTAATGATTTCGGTTAAGTAGTTGTTTTGGATAAGTTTCCCTCAAGCTTGTATATAGTTGTTGGTTGAATCCGTAGGATAGTTAGTTGGTTTTTTTAGTTTTATGTTATCATTTACTTTCAGTTCTTAAGACATGAAATATTAAGGATGATTGAATACAATATGTGAAAGATCTTGTGTAATCTTCATGAATATGCAATGAATGGAGTTTAATATATGGGATGTGTAGAATCTGATTAATTAGATTTGGGTTTAGTTAAAGTGAGAACAACCACTTGAGCAGGCTACTCAAGGTACTATTCCTCACTTCATTTTCCAAATATTTATTTTTGTTTAAT
>VDFB02079824.1:0-35000 GCA_007258455.2 Sequoia sempervirens | reverse complement strand
GATAGGGAGAGTGTTATCTAAGTTAGATGCATGCTAGAGGGAGATAAATGAGTTCAAGAAAACAAACAATTAGGCCATGTAGGAGAGGGATTCATTGCAAGTGGAGAGACAAAGGTTGTAGGGGGAGTTGGATATGTGAAGAACTAGAGGAGACAATGTCTAGGTGGATAGAGATATCCAAGTAGAATTAGATGCAATGAGGAGGGAAAGGGTTGCAACCCATGCTCAAGGAAACATAGGTGAAGGAGTTGGAGGGGAGGCCCAACTATGAGTAGAGAGGGATGCACTAGCTATTCAACTATAGTAGGCTTAACAAGACTCATAGTGGATTTAGAAGAGGGATTAGGATTAGGGGCTAATAAGTGTGTAGGGTTTGGATCCTATGGTGGTAGATATGGTGAGATTTATAGAGTAAGCTACAAATGTAGGGCATGAGGTAGATCATTATCAACAACTATATATGAGTAGGAAGTTCTCATAGAGAAAAGAGAAATATCTTATGTAGCTAGATCAAATGGTAGGTCCACACAATATGGGTGGTTAGGGAGGATAAAATACATATCAATGGGACAACCATTTATGTAGCTTAGGGACCTAAATGATGGTTCTAGATAGATCTAGCCAAAAATATATATGTGGTATTTTTTTGTATGAGATATTTTGATGTATATATTGCTCCTAGCTCCTTAGAGCATCCTTTTACTCTTGATTATAGACATATTGTACCATGCATTTTTTTGACTTGTTGTAGCATTGTAAAATTGTTACCCCTGATAATTTCACACTATATTGACACCCTATTTTTCCTATAACATTAATTATTTTAATAATTTATTCATTTTGAGGCTAGTTTGGGAAAATAAATTAAAATACCCGACATCCTAAGAAATTTGGGCCAAAAAAACCTAGTCAAGGGCAAGAGTGCCCCTGACCTAAAGGTAACCTATTTCAATAATTAATATTTTTGTGTCAATACTTGAGGATTTCAAAGGGATTCCAAGTCGGCCTATAATAAAAAAGATCAATTGGGATGCATATATACACAAGTTTTCTTCTCATTTGAAAATCTAGAAATTTTGGAAAAAGGCACTATTATGGTCAATTATGCTCTTATTATGAAGATGTATATGAGTTATCCTCTACATGCTAGTTACATCAATCTATTGTGTTTTTTAGACTGACCTCTTGTAGGGCTTCAAGAAATTCAAGCATCCATAAAACAACCTTTGGTGGCAACTTATGGTGTAAACATCACTTTGACAGAGATTTCATACCTAAGGTAACATTATTTATTATCATTTGTTATTATAGTCAATTATTGTTCATTTGGCCTTTGCTCAACCTAGGGTAAGCCCTCTTTATCATCATCATTTTTTTTTCATGGAGATGGAAACACCAAAATGAGGTTTGAATTATGTAAGCCCCTATACAACACAACCTTTTCCCCTCTTTCTATTTATAAAGGTTAGATCCAAAGAGTTTTGTCAATAAAAGGATACATGAAAATATAGACAAGACTATAACCTATCAATTGAAGTTTGTAAATCCTAAAAAGTAATATCTTTGATCAAGGGTAACCTCACTCTTGATGCTCAAATTTAGGCTCAATTTTTAAGTGTAGGTTCCTTTTTGTCTCAATTTCTCATATATGTAACTATTCCATCAATTTTCAATTTCATTTGTGAGATAAATTACATTTTAATATCTAGATTTTATGTCCAACAGGCTTATTAAAATACACATTATATTCCTCCTCTTTACAAATCAAAAGAACCAAACCCTAATAGATTGACTCTCCTGTGAGGCAACTAGCTAATCATAAAACCTTGGGTGGTTTGTGTTCAAATGTGGAGGCAAGGAAAAAATTGATCCTAGTTAATCTACTAGTTTTGGGTCTAGGATCACTTTTCTTACTCTACGTTTTGGTGGACTCGACATATCCTACACTTGTATTTTTTAATTTTTGTAGCATAAATTCTGGAAATCGATAGAAAAAATCTCAAGTTATTTGAATGTCTTGTTATTGATTCTAATAATTGTTGGAAGGTTATGTTACCTAGTAAAAAATGACATGCTATTTTTATTTCTATCTGGCATAATATTAAAGATTCTAAGAAGGCTTGTTTTAGATGGTTAATTTTGTTATAGAAAGTTCCGTACAAAATGAATCATGATGATGTTGATATTTGTAGTATATGTAGAATTTTGGAAACAACTAACCATATATTCTTTGACTATTTTTAAGCAAAAGAAATTTGGAAATTATTTTGCAATGAAAAATGATTTGGGATAAAAATGGAAATAGTAATTGGAAAGATATTTTAATTGGTAATGGAAAAAGCTAAATAAACAATGCAAATAGTTTTCAGATTGCTTGTCAACTAAAATTCTTTGGGACATTTCAAAGGTAAGGAATGAGGATAAATTCAAAGGTTGTAGAAGGACGCTTATTGAGTCTTAAAAAAGACTCACTATTTTCATTGTTGCTATGTAGGTGATTGTGTCTATGTAATTATCAATGTTAAATTTTATGAAGTTATTGGGAGAGGGGACAATCAAGGTGAACAAAGAGGAGGTAAAATACAAACACTTGGCACCACAACCATGAGGACTCTGAAACTTTCTTGAAGGCTCGAAGAATTTCAAAAGATATCAACGAGGTGGCAATAGGAAAAATAAAGAAGGAAAAAGAAACACATGGTGCTAGAATTCATGTGAATGAGGAGGACAATCCAGTGATATAAGAAGTCAAATCCAATGAGGATCTCTCAAAAAGAGAATCAGGATGGGGTGATTTGGAAGATTGTATCCAAACCAAAAACTTCTAACCTTGAATAATAAGATACTCTGCTCGATATATATATATATATATATATATATATATATATATATATATATATATATATATATATATATATATATATATATATATATATATATATATATACTATACTTAGTATTAGAAGGATTTGCATTAAAAACAGTTATAATTTTGAATATGTTAAGCAACGCAAGAAAAAATTATATATAATGTAGTCTTATACATGATATAAAAATAGTAAATTTATAAAGTTGTATATGTTGTAGCAGCAAATTTATATACATATGCACTAAAAGATCTGAAAGAGATGTATAAACTATGTTTTATTTATTAATAATACAAAAAATAACTATATTAGGGACAACCAGTCTACAATCAAGTCAACTTGACCTAATCAAAATGCTATGACATCATAAGAAAATGTGAAGAGTAAAGGTCAACCTAAATATTAAATTAATTAGTAGTGATATTAATAAAAACATCATCCCGCAATACATTTGTAATAATTTAAAGCCATACATCAATTAAACTCGATCAAATGGGATGACAAGAACCTATAATTAACTAAACTAGAAGTTGTTCCTTGTTCAATATAATGTTATCAAATAATCTCAAACTTTAGATTTTGTGTTGTGAAAAGGTGGCATGATATATGTGTGTGTTAGGTTGCAAACATATTTTGTCTTAAAAAAAATTGTGATGTTTGTGTTAGATCCACATAAAATGTGGGCATGGCATATGTATCATATAGTGTGGGTTTTTCCTTTTTTTTTGTATCCACAAAAGGTATCGATAAAATTGGTCCCACTAACTTCAACAACTCATTGAGTTCTATCCAATAGTCCAACAATTCTAAGTTGTATGGCATGCAACTTTGAAATATTGCACTAACCATTTGATCTTTTAGGTGAGATCGATGATTTCCATGCATTGAAAGATTTTATTGTGAAAATTTTCACAATGGGACCCACTCAATCCAATTTATCATTAAATGGCGCAATAGAAAAAAGGTGTTAGACTAACAACATTTAATTATTGTGTCTATCATTGATATTTGAGATGATCAATAGTGCAGGCTTGCTACTAATTCCATAAGTAAAAGAAGCCTTGTGAAGCCATTTTGAAAATCTTGCAATTTATACAAAATTTAAAATGTAACATAGGAAAACCATTTAATGAATATTTGACCCAAAAGAGAAACAAAAATGGTTGGTTGGAGAAAATGAGAAAGAAGAAAAAATGTTGATGTAACTATTGTTTTAAAAGGGAAAATGGAGAGTGAAGCTCTAGAGTAAATAATATAATCAAAGTTCTATCATAAGATAATTAGGTGTTTGCAAAGCTGGAAATAGACATCTCATCATTGTTTACTCATAAAACACCTTATAGCGAACCAAGTTTCACTCACTAAGGATATAACATATTTTCAAACAAATTTGGACTTGTATGTAAACATCAAGACAATTCCATCCTTATTAATCTAGTGAAAGAAAGCATCATACAACAAAATTTATACTTTTGATCAGGCATATAGTCAAACCATAATATATAGCACATTTTAAACCTGCATCTTAGATATGGGATCTGGAATTATAGAGGACAAGGACACTAAGCACTAAAACACTATTTCCTAATCCCCCATTAAATTTCTTATATGTTCTATCAGATCCATCTTGCTAGAAATTGCTAATAAAGCATAATTTTAATAATTTAATATGGTCAATATTTTAATCATATCTAATAATATATAAACTAAATGTGGCTAAAAATTTGTGAGGATTTAACCTACTTGATGGTACATCATCCATAAACATTTGAAAAAAATAGTCTATAGATCAAAATTTGTTGTATTTAGAATATAGACTAATTTTTATAGTAGTTTCACTTTTTCAATTTCATAATTACACTCAATTTCACATAAAATCAAAAATATTTTATTGGAAAAAATAACAATAGGAAATCGAGTACAATCCTCAACAAATCATAATCTCCCTCATCTAGTTTCAATTCATCCAAAACCCTACCTTTTGAGAAGCCTTCTTCAATAGATTGTCATCCTATAATTTCATTTTTTAACATTGATCTAGGGTTTAAAGTACACATCAAATATTTCATTTTTCAGTTTAATAGAATTAAAATTATATTTTTTCACTTTATAAATCACCTAAAACACATGGAAAATATTCAAATTCAATTTTTCATTGTTTTCTTTGGTGTTCTTATGTTTCTTCCTATGCAAGAAACCATTGTTTTCCTCTGAAAAACTCATTTTTCAAATTTCATAACTTCTCGAGTTAGATTTGAATTCAAAAACATGCTAACACAATTTGCAAATATCTAATTCATTTATAAATTGAATTATTTTCCTAAATTGATTGGTTTCAAAATTTTCAAAATAAATTTCTTCTTATACTGAAAATCACCAAGATCTTCATACACAATCAATTACAAGATCCTAAACTCATTATATATCCCAATTTTTATTTTTTGATATAATATTTTCATGATTGAGATCTTGCCTCAATCATTTAGAAAATTGAATTAAATTGAAGAAGACAAATACTCAAAATCACAAATCTTGAATTTCTAAAAAATTCAATTAGATTTTATCTTCTAACTTGTATATGTTCTTATTAGAATGTAAAAGCTTTCCCTAAAAGAAATCCTATATCTTTTTTATAATAGTTCTCTTTTTTATCTTAAATTATTAATTATAAAATCTTAAAATAAGATAATAAAGAACACATTTTGCTTAAAAATAATTTTAATTTTAATTTTATATTTAATTTCAACTAAAATAATTAACTCACTTAACTTCAAATTGATTTTAAAAAAAAATTCTAAATCATTAGATTTTACCAATTTTATTAATTCAATCATATGTATTTAAAACAATATAATAACAAATGACTTGTAAAGTTAATTAGAATTAATTTATCAATTTAAGTTATATCTAATATTAAAAATATTTTTTATTAAAAAATCCTAATTTTAAAACTTGAAAATAAAAACAATAATATTTTATTCTATATATCAAATGAGATTAAAACAATATAATAACAAACAATTTTATTCTATATTAATTCAATCATCTGTATTTAAAAAAATATAATAATAAACAATTTATAAAGTTAATTAGAATTAATTTATCAATTTAATTTCTATTTAATATTAAAAATCTTTTTTATTCTAAAATCCTAATTTTAAAACTTGAAAATCAAAACAATAATATTTTATTCTATATATCCTAATTTTATAACTTGAAAATCCTAATTTTAAAATGTTGTTTCTTCCCTTTATCTGTGTCTTCTCAAAAAAGTATCTAAAATAAAATATTAATTTTTCAAATTATTTAATTATAAAATCTATTCATAACAAATTTTAGAATATATATATATAACTCAAAAAAATCAATGCTAAAACTGTAGCAAGGATGAAAGGTAAAATGAATCTACAATAATTCAAAATGTGAAAACTTAAACCTATTAAAAAGAGTAGCATGACAAGCATAGGGTAGAGCATCAATTCAAAGTTGGTTTCATGACAAAGCTTCACATTTCAAACAAGTAGATTTAAGAAGCAAAAGATCAAACCTTAATGTTATGATTGTTTCAATATTCTTCAACAATTCAGAGTACATTTAAAATTGAACAAGGAAATGATAAACTATGCATATCTTTTGGAAACAAAAAATCTCTCCTTGGGAGGTATGATACATAAAGTATATTAAATTTAAAAGAAAATGGTGAGGTTGAATTAGGAGAATGAGGTTGATAGTTGTCCTTTATATTATAAAAACTTAATCTCATTTTCTTCAACTCATATTTTGACATGTGGATGATGGCAAGGCCTAACTTATATTGTCAAGCTACTAGAGTGAGGTTGATAGTATGTATGATCATGCTCACTCACTATACCAACAAATTATAATCCATTTGCCTAATATTTTTTCTATATTTAATACTCCTTATTTTAGACCTCATGACTAGTCTTAATAGTAAACTTGGAACTTGTGAATCCACCTTCCCCAAGAGTAGGTAATGTTAGTGTTCTTTTTTCTATTGAGGAAAATTTAATTAAAAAATCATTTACCCATCAAAATCAAAGTGTTCATAAAATGTCAATAAGTAAACAATTTATTGAGCATCTATACTCAAAAGCATCCAAGATGGTGTCAAAATAAGATCGACTTGATAAAAATCATCCATGTTTGACTCAATTATGTGGACATCATCATCAAGGTGTGATAGGTCTAGTTGCTTAGGGGAATTCAATTATTTTATTCCAATCCTTAACCACTAGGACCTAAGAGGCGCATTTGCAAAAGAATTTCCTAAGGATACCTTTGTTATAGAGACTCATATAAATGGGAATTTCCAAGGACAACTTCAATTAGGAGGGATCTAAAGGAAATAGAGTAACAATACAAAAAATAAAGAATAATGATTTGTAGATCATACACAACACAAATATGCAAAGCCCAAATTGTGTGTATATTATGAGGGGAAATTATCTATTATATAGAAAAATACAAAAGAGAAAACTAAATTAAAATAACACACATTCTACATGCAAACTATTGAGCGGCCATGATTTACAACACATGTAATCTAAACTTAACAATGCATGTAAATGATACGATGGACATCATTCTTTGACCATTAGAAAGAATTTGAATCAAAATTTAAATGTATGAAACCTACCATGAGATGGGGGTTTTATGAATGAATATGAACGTATTTGATCTTTTTTAGGATAATATAAAATCTTAACCAAACCTTTCTAAACCAACTCTCTAATATAGTGTTGTTGAATCTTAATATGCTTAGTTTTACTATGAAACACTCCATATTCTTTGTCATCTATATAGTAATTTGGTTATCACAATGCAATATGATAGGTCCATGTTTTAGTTGCATAATCTTTAATAATCTTCCCATCCCTATTATCTAGAAAGCTATGAAAGTGGTAACTTTATACTTAGCCTTTTGTTGCAAAAAGTGATACATTAGGTTGTTTTTTAGACTTCCAAAAAAATATTGCAAACCCAAATCTAAAAGTGTAACTAGAAATAGACTTCTAATCATCTATAGATCCTTGTGAATTTGAATTTGTATATCCAATCAATATAATATCCTTTAAGTGCTAAAATTGAAGACCCTAACTCAATGTCCCTTTGATATATTTAAAAATCCTCATAGCTATAACTCCAACATATCTCCTTAGGTTATGACATGAACTTAGATACTAATCAATTGTCTACATAAAGTGAGGTTCATTGGAACTAATTCTTCTAAATTTGATAACTTAAGTCTAACTTCAACAAGTGTTGCAACTAATTACAATCCATCATCTAAAATCCCTATAAAATATTAGAAAAATATATTTTTTCAAGAGATTAATATTCATTTTGTCATACTCCCAAACTATCATTTCAGATTTTGCAATCATGGTTGCTCTAAACTCTAGAAATAGTGTTGAATTGTCCCTAGTGTAGATAAGATCGTATACATAAAAATAATACAAGAATACCACTGGTGACATAGGTTACTGATAAAAAGATTAGGATCCAACTAACTTATTACAAAACCTTTATTGTAGGTATGAGTCAATTCTAAAATACCATTCTCTTTGTTAACCTCAAAAAGTCACCTTCAATTTGTTAACCTAGTGTTCTACCAAATAAAAGATATAAAACAGCAATACAAATAATAGAGTAATGATCTAAGAATCATACACAATGCAATATGCAAAGCCACAACTTCTATGTATATTATGAGGGGAAACCATTTTATTATATAGAAAATTACAGAAGAACAAACAGAATTAAAATACAAGAGTAAACTGAATCAGAATAAAATGCAATCTACATGCAAACTATTGACTAACTATGCTACAGTGCAGACAATATAAACTTAAGAATAGATGCAAAGTATAGAATGGACATTATTCTTACATGATCAAGTTAATAAGCTACCATTACCTTCTCAAATGGGATTGTTCATCTCATTACCAGCTCAAGAGATTTATTTGTTACCATGTGCAAAATGTTCGTTGTTAAAAGATGCCAGAATGTGTAAATTAAAATTTCGTAATACAATGACAAAGATGTAACAGAAACAAAAAAGAGACAGACGAGTATTATATAATTCATATTTCTGTGTGAGACATTAAGTTCTGCGCAATATAATAAAGTAAAGATAACTTATTACTATATTTTCATCTCTCTTGTGTTTGTCTTCCATTCAGAAGTTTGGCTTTTTAAAAGCTCAACAATTACAACTATGTCAACAAAACGCATTGTTAATTACCACTTTAGATGGTTAAAGCTCAATAATTCTACAAGTCCAGAATTCTTTGAGTTCCATTTTGAATAAATCTTTGTATAGTTTCTTCCAATGTGGGAATTTTTATCCTGAATCTAGACTGTAAAAAATGTCCCATCCACATATATTGCATTGTTATGGCTGTAATCTTCAGATCAATAAAGAAGCCACACAAAATTCTTACAAATCAATAACCAAGCAGAGATATCCTCCATATTCGTCAATTTTCGGATGCCTCCATAGAAACCATCGAGCTCGCTGCCAACTTCGGGAGCCCTATTTCTTCTCATTTGAAATCTTCTCCACCTTGAGCCCATGGCATACTGCCTGAATTCAAGCCAGAACTTTTCTGCATCATAGCCCAATAAGAAGTCAGATAACTGAACAAAACAATCGTTGAATGGTTTTTAACTGGATTGAAATCAATGATTGACTGTAAGTACTTGAGCGTCTGAAAAGTACATAAACATCATGATCAGATAAATCATGTAAAAAGTTAGTTTATGATGTCACGAAATACAGAAGAGTACCATCAAGATGGCAACTACAGTCTTGATTTTCACTTCTACAATTATCTGCATGGCCAACTATTCCATACCACCACCCTGCACATTACATAAATATTCTGGCTCAGAAAAATACATCAAAGCATCTACTTCTAACAAGACACTAATGGGGATGTTTCAATAAGACAGCAAACCAACTCAGATCAATCTTGTACAGATTATGAGAGCATTTAAAGGGTTTGCTTCTACTAGTTGCTTAAATATCAGATGTCATTCGAAAGGTTTTGTTCTAAATTCAAATTTAATTCATGGACATTTGTACTGGTTACTAGTCCATTTCTAATAAATATTACCACCTATTTCCAGACAAAAGAAAACTTTGGTGTGATTCTTCATTTGTTTAAGAGTGAGTAAAATACCATAAGCATCTCTTGGACTCATTCTCCATTGGACTTCTATATGATCTCCAGGCCTCAGTTCCTCTGGAACGTCTGGAATATATAGCTCACCGGGACCTGTCATAACAGGTGGCTTCCTAATGCGCTCCCATGGTATCCCTTCCTCAATGACCAGTGATGAATCGGGCAAGTACCTGTAGTCCATTATCAAGAAATCAATTAAATGTCTGTCTGAAAGTACAAATGCTAGACCTGCTATAGGAAGTACGAATATTTTAGCAAACAACAAATATTGTGAGCTTAAAAATCCCATTCATAGAAGTCTAAACACTACAGCTATGCTTATGTAGCTTCCATTGGATTAAGAGTACAAAGTGACGTGGATTTGACACTAACTGTTTCCCAATCTTCGCCCCTGAGTAGAAGCTTGAGAAATTCAAAGAAATCAATTCAAGAAAGTGAGATATAAAATGGTTAATGATCTTTTTCATGATATAAAATGGTTAATGATCTTTTTCATGTTCATTGAATTAACAACCTTTAAGTATTCAATGCTAAGTGTAAAATGCAAACATCGAGTTTGTTTTAATTCATGCCTGCATCCTTTTGCTAGAAATTATAGTTGCCACTGTGTGTTATGCACTTGACAATTAGGCACCTATACCTCCATCTCTAGCCACTTAACCGAACCCAATTTCAATTGGTAAGAAATCTAAAACTGTCTGGAGCTTCAAATTGAAAGACTAATTTCTTGAATGGATAGACACTTTGACTTTGACTAGAATTGGATTAGAACTAAATCAGAGACAAATGAAAGGAAAAAAAACTGATACTCTTGAAACACCATATCAATCACAGAAATTTGATTAAAAGACGGCAAGGAGGAGTTTGGAGCTTCGGGGTACAGATATGGGGAGCGCAGCAGATATCTCATTCTTGTTGGAACAGGTGAAAGCAGAACAGAAACAGAATAAAATAGCAACCACAGATTTAGCACATTATATTGAATAATAAAAAACATTACATATATTATATCCTATAACAGCTCTGCGGAGCTGGACCCTGCTAAAGAGTGAAGAGCCCATTACATCTGCCTCTATTTATAGAGGGCTTAGAGCTTTCTGGAATATGGAACCATAAAATCATATGCAAATTGCCATGGTCGGTGAGAACTCTCCAGAATGGACGGTAGGAGAAGTTTTTGTGTTAAATGTTATGTTTGAAATTTGCATACGTTAGGTGGAGGCTTGGGTAGGTCGGTGATAGTAGTTGGTAGAAATTAAGAGAATGTTCTAACACTCCCCCCTAATTTCTACCATCAATTCTCATTACATTCTCAGTCTCTTTCACTGATGCTGCGGCATTTAAAAACTTCTAGTGATCGAACCTAGGAAATCCCATAGTGCAGTTGGGATGCTCTAACCATGAGCTCTGGCCCTCTTGATTACCAGTCCATCGTAAGTTCAGGTGTGATTCACTTGTTTTATCAACACCTCCCATTGAGTCACTCTGTGGGTGCTCGGGGATCCTAATAGACTCTTGACATCTGTCACAAATGGTGATAGGATCACCTCCAAAATATTGCTTATTTTTCTCCTGACGTTTGTCACAAATGGTGATAGGATTTTCTCAAATTCACCTCCTACATAGTTGCCGCCTCTTTGAATAGCGATCCTCCTCTTTCCCACGCGTACGGCTGAAACTGTGAATAGCAATCTCCCTTAGCAATGTGTGATCCACAGGTAATGCTTTACTACGGTCTCCTCCAATCCTTCCTTCAGTTCTGCAAATCCCTTCTAACTCCTTCATGGGTCAGCGATTCCGCCTCTCTTTTCACCATATGCCTTTTACAATCTTTCAGCCTTCTACGTTGACTCCAGTTGGACAACAACTTTGTGATCTTTTATAGCTACAGCTTCCTCATAACGGTTTAAAAATAGCAGCAACACCATGGCAGTGCTTTTATCAGAGTACTTCTGCGGCTCCTTGTCTCACGACTTTATCTTTGACTTATTTAGATATGTGATCCTCCTCCTTTCTGTAATTTCTGCGATCTCCAACAGCATCCAGCACTGGCAGTTTCTCCACAGCTGCGGCTTGGCGATACAAACTTTTTCTGTAGCGATCCTCTCAGACTTCAAACACTTTTGCAGCTTCAAAAACATGCGCTCCCAATCTTCTGATAGTAACTTGTCTTTCTCTTAAAAGCAGTGGCCTGCAATCTTCAAACTGGAAGACTCCCTCGGATCTCACTAGGCTCTGATGCCACTGTTGGAATAGGTGAAAGCAGAACAGAAACAGAATAAAATAGCAACCACAGATTTAGCACATTATATTGAATAATCAAAAACATTACATATATTATATCCTATAACAGCTCTGCAGAGCTGGACCCTGCTAAAGAGTGAAGAGCCCATTACATCTGCCTCTATTTATAGAGGGCTTAGAGCTTTCTGGAATATGGAACCATAAAATCATATGCAAATTGCCATGGTCGGTGAGAACTCCCTAGAATGGACGGTAGGAGAAGTTTCTGTGTTAAATGTTATGTTTGAAATATGCATACATTAGGTGGAGGCTTGGGTAGGTCGGTGATAGTAGTTGGTAGAAATTAAGCGAATGTTCTAACAATTCTAAATCATGCTTGGGAGTACATGAATAATGGTAAGTCTACACACACATAGATGTACACAACCCCACACACACATCAGCATGTGCTATGTATGTGTATGTGAATTCAACAGACAATGGGGGTACATATATGGGGATGGGGTCTGTCACTGTATCTGAGTTTCCTGTTGACATTAAAATAGAACAAACATCTCAGAGCATAAAATTGAGTCAATTTGAAACCTAGATATAATAGAAATAAGCTTGCATCTTTTACCTGGCACAAAAGGTGTCAGAAATCCGGTCATAATTTAGATCTGCATCATAGCATGATATTACCTGGAAGACAAGAAAATGTCATTAGTGCAAAGCAAGGTCACCTTTAAAGCATCTAGAAAATCAGTATATCTGAAACACAAATTACCATTTCATAAAAAGCTAAACGCTTCTGTAAAATCTGAAACACAGATTACCATGACACATGATGGTGAATCTGAAATGCATTTGATCAACAAAGGTTAAGAAAACACGTTCAAAAGGATCACAACAAGAAAATCACATAGGAAGTACAAGATATGTATGACTTAGATGAATGATATGAAATTAAGAAATTAAAACACTTGAAAACTTTAGAAAACATAAAAACTAATGTAGAAAATCAAATTGCTTCATGAAGTCCATGTGGCCGTGATCTAGAAGTGGGATGAAGCACTAATCAGGAACTATCTAGGTTCAATATCCTGTGGATGATGGTTATGGCAGAAGAATCTGCTTCCATGTCAAGGGCTAGCTTCTCACTGAGGAGCAGAAGGCAATCATTACTGAGATTTCATATTATAAACACATCAAATGAATATCTCTGACCAAAATGCATTTTAATATGTATTAGACAACTTTCAGCCAGAGCAAAATGGAGCTTGTGATGGTTTCATACAAAGTTAAAGCATAATGAAATGGGTCCATAAGCTATGACTATGAAGACAAATCATGAGAAATAGAAGATAAATCTGATCTTCAGGTGAGTTGTTCATTGGTGAGTTCAATAGGTTTTCATATAGTCCAACAAGATTGGCAGGTGAATATAAGAGACGAGGCCAGGTGCAAGTCCTGGGCAAGTGTGGCAAAAGAAAGACCTTTATAATGCCATCTAAGTTATGTTAGGATTAGTACAAATAACAATGCTTTAGTGCATCCAAGAACAAGTCTCATCCCTTTTAAAAATCTAGAAGAATGTAATATATCCCTTTAACAAATATATAGTCGCATGAAATTTCCTTTTTACATATTTCAAAGGGCCTAATGTTCATCATGACAAAACTCTAGCAAGTTGTACATCAGCCAAGGGATTACTTTCAAGAAGATTTCTAAGAAAAGAATGTAAAGAGACCTAATTTACTCTATTAATGAGTCAAAGCACGCATTGAATGAGATCAATCAGAAGTCTTTTAATTTTAAATGATGAGGAGCATCTTCATTGAATACTGTTAGAGTAATCATGCATTAGCTATTAATTAATTAATCTTTAATTAATTATTAGTCTAATTTATTCTCATGCACTTAAGCTAAACTTAGAAGTGCTTTATGCTTTCATCAATTGAGCTATTATTAGATCATTATGTCATATTGCATGGGATGTTGACACTTGTCATGATCTAATGCCTTCTTCATTTAGGGTTTTGCTCTTAGAAGCACTCAACCCTCATTGTATTATCAATCTAGAGATTTACTCTCAAACTCTCAACCTTTGAGGACTTTTGTTTTCCTTGAAGACACTTGAGGTTCATTATTGTAGCTTTTTCTTATTGAGGAATATTGCACATATTGTTTGCAGATCTCTTGTGTGGAAGGTGTCTTTGTTCATTGTTTAGTCATGTGGCTCGTGTTTTTCATAATTCTAACATGGTATCAGAGCATGGATTCAACGAACCCCTTCTCGATTTATGAGGTTTTTTTCTTCAACAAGGGTTACAAGCTTCAGATCTGGAATCCCCTTTGCTTTTTTTACAATTTTTGGAGATGGGTGTTTTTAAAAGCATTTTGGTGCAAAAAGAACCTCATCGTTGGATTTAGAGCTATTGAGAAAGTCAGATTAGGCTTTTGTTTGGCTTGATTTGGACTCCTGGGGTCAGATCTACGAGGGTTTGTAGCAGTGGTTTTTTTCCAGATCCAAAGGGTGGTTGCATTTTCGGTGGTTTTTTGCACAAAAAGGACCTCATCATTGGATTCAGGCAGCCGATTCCATGAATTTTGACTATAAATTTTCCCTATTTTGGCATTAGAAGCTTCTGAAGCAAAAACAAAATTATACAAGGGCCTGTACGACCCCTATATGAAATTTTTAGGCATGAGTTTCCAAAAAAGGCAAATTAAAAAAAAAGGTCAGCTTTTTTTGAGAAAATCGAAATTTCATAAAAGGCAATTTTAAAAAAATGTAGGTATGAATTTTTTTATGGGGGGTGCATTTAAATTTTTTCTTTGGGGCGGCATATTTATGGTACTCGCAAGGTACCTACTATGATAGGCCCTGCAGGCCCCACTAATACCCACAACGAAACAAAAACCCCCAACAACCTTACATAACTTACTTTCTTTTCTAGTCATTTTCAAAAGATTTCATCTGACGGCTTCAATAACTTTTCTGGCTCTTGTGTTTTTTTTTCGACTGTCGACGATTTTCTCGACCAGACGAATCTTTTAGGAATATTTTGGGGTTCACAACATATTTCGAGCAAACCTAGAATATTCCATCATTGTTTTTCTACATGTAGAGGGGCAAATTTTTTTCGGCAACAAGGAATATTCTGCTGGAATCAACGGTACAGACTACTGGACATGGCCCCTTCAAAACCCCTTTGTGCCCTAAAATGGGTCTTTTTTTTCTTTGGTTATAACTTGGGTGTACAATGTCATATTTTGGCAAACAAGACATCGTCGGAAAGCTGGTTCTACCAAATTTCTAGTGGTGTAGGTCTCATCACCTATTTTTGTTGTTAGTGCATTCTATAGCTTGTTGAAGTCAGAGGTGTTGTTTTTAGTCTCAAGCTCATAATTTTTGACATGTTTCTTAGAATTTTCACGATTCCAACAACGTTGGGATGGTCTCTCAGAGCTCTTCACAACCATCCATGCACTTATTTTCAATTGCTTTTCAAGTACATTTTATTCATTTTTTTGTGTTTTCACACTTTGGTAAATTACTTGGACGTCTTAGCTCCTAGAAATTTGTTTGTGTGGGATGACTCATTTTTGGCTATTCTACACGTATTTCCAGTATTTTGTCCTATTTGGGCATTGTAGAAATATTTTTCATGCACATTCTCTTTTGTAGACGCACTGAGATAAAGTGTTATTCTAGTGTATACTTTTTGGGAATTTTTCACATCCTGTTGTGCCTTTTGCATTCGCACTATGATATAAAGTGCCATGGGGGGTTGATGTTTGCCTTTGGTTTTCCATCACACCTTTTTCAAGTGAGTGTCCCTTCCACAATAGCAATGAATCCCAATGATTCTTGCTTCATGGTATGTGCCTTAGTTTGCACACCCTTTTATTTGTAGGTTGTTTCTTCTACATGTGCTTCTTGGTTTCACATAGTTTCACTGTACTTGTCTTGGCTCTCCCTTTTAAGCATTATGGGCAGTTTCTACTGTTGGTGTTAATGCTTCTTTGGTTTTGTGGTTTGGAGTGATCTACATATCTATTTATTGTTCTTATGTACTTTCAGATGCAACGTACATCAACAATTGGTTACATGCATTTCAATGAGATGGATCATTTACCATATGGACACTTGCATTCCTATTTTTTGGAGGTGACCTATTTTCATTTGATCATAGACTATTGGTACCTGCATTTTCAACTTGCATCTTACATGTTGAGTAGTGTCATTGTGGTCACTCATGCAATTTCATGTACCATTTGGTTCTTTGAGTTCTAGATGTTTTCCTTTGTTTGCCATCTAATTTGAGTAGTGTCATTGGGGGAACTCATGCAGATTACTCTCTTCTTAATCTTGACATTTGTATCTTCGAGTTCCAAATGTTTTTCCTTTGTTTTCCATCTGATTCGAGTAGTGTCATTGGGGGAACTCATGTAGATTCTTGTTATCTTGATCCTGATCATCATTTGTTTCACAAGAGGTTCTTCATTTCAGCACCATATCAACCATTGTTCAATAGTTGTCTATAGCTTCTTTGTGCTTCAACGATATTCTACATGTTCCTCTCTTTTTTGGGACTGTTTTGGTTGGAGGCTTCTTAGTCCTTCACCTTGATTTGGAGGCTTTCCAGTTCTTCATTCACCTTTCTCTCTTTTGGAGAGGAGTTTTCTCCCATACTGGTTTTCTCCTTTTCTCCAGTTGTGAGAGATCTTTTGTTTGTACATGAGTACCTAACATGACCTTGTTTGTCAGGATCTATCATGCATTCTCCTTTTAGGTTTTTTAGCTACTCCCTAGGTACATCTTAAGGGGGGGCATTAGAGTAATCATGCATTAGCTAATAATTAATTTATTCTCATGCACTTAAGTTAAACTTATGAGTGTTTTTATGTTTTTATTAGTTGAACTATCATTAGATCATTATGTTTCATTGCATGAGATGTTGACACTTGTCATGATCTAATGCCTTTCTCAGTTAGGGTTTTTCTCTTGTAAGCACTCAACCCTCATTGTATTATCAATCTGGAGATTTACTCTCGAACTCTCAACCTTTGAGGACTTTTGTTTTCCTTGAAGATTCTTGAGGTTTATTATTGTAGCTTTTTCTTGTTGAGTAATATTGCATATATTGTTTGCAGATCTCTTGCGTGGAAAGTACATCTTTGTTCATTGTTTGATCATGTGGTTCATATTTTTCAAAGTTTTAACAAACACTTCTTCCATGCTCCATTGGTTTGATTTTTGCTCAGTATTTTTAGGATTTTGTTTGATTTAAAAAAGTAGTTTGTTCAACTGCTCTATTTTTGGTGGGAAATAAGGGAACTACAAGTAACTATTTTCTTATTTCGACTTAAAGAGTTAGTTTAGGTTTAAGACTTTGTGTTTCCATAGGTGATAGGGGATTGGATGTCTTTTGGTGGTTAATTAGAGATATCTTTTAGTGGAAAATGATAAATTTTATTGTCTTGCTTTAGGCGATAGGGAATTCAATGTATTTTGGTAGTTAGTTCAAGATAGTTTTTAGTGGTTTAAGGAAGATTTGAGAATTATTCCAGAAGGAAGCTAAATGGAATAAGGAAAAAGATGTGTTTTTTACCATGTTAATGATATTTTATCACTATGTTTAAGTTTTCCTATCTGACTGCTCAAAAATTAACAAAAGATCTTGTTGTAGCTTCCTCGAATGTTTATTTGATTGCAAATGTCCCTTATTGTGTTTCAGTCTATAAAACTATTTTGAAACTGTTCATTTTCTGAGGCTAAATTGTAGAAACAAGGTACTTTTGTATTTTTAACTTGCATGTTCAGAGGAACTAATCTACATCAGTTTGGCATTAGATAAAACGACAATGGCCCAAAAGGGAGCCAATGTGAATTGGGGAAGAAGAGGTAGGAGGAATGCAAGATCGAGAGGAAATATAGAGGATGAAGGTCACTTAGAAGGTTGAAGGCCCTTGAGGCTAATTTGCCTCATGGGGATTCTAAGGAAGAACAAGATCCCATGGAAAGGCTTATTGAAGCTATAGCCAAACAAAGAACTAGAGTAAAGGTTAAAGTCCTTGATTTTAAAGGTGAATTAAATCCATGTGTTCATGGGTTGGATTCAAGAGTTAGAGAAATACTATGAGATGGAAGGAATTGAGGAAACTGATTTATGAAGGGTCAAAACTGTAGTGTCAAAAATAAAGTCTCACACTGCTCTATGGTGGGAGAATCTCCAAAATGTTAATAGAAGACAAGCAAAAAGAGAAAATAAGAATGTGGCAAAAGATGCTAAAAAATTTGAAAGGTAAGTTAATGCCATTAGATTATTAGCAAAATTTTTTTAGGGATTTTCAAAATCTAAAGCAGGAGTTATCCATACCAACTTATATTGAAGAATTTTTGAAGTTGCAAATAGATGATCTGAGTATGCAGCAATAAGATATATCAATAGGATTAGATTTTGACTCCAAGATGAACTACCTTGCTCAAAGTGAACACTATGGATAAGGCATATAAGTTGGCCTTGAAAACAAAACAAAAATTGGATAGGTAGGCAAGGTTGCATGTGAGATGCTTGCTTAGGAAAGAAAAAACCAAAAGCATAAAATTCACTTTAAGACAACAGATCACACCTTCAACAATTTGTACAACATAAAGATGTAGAATACTAGATCAAAAATTTCACACTGAGAAAAATAAATAGTAATTAAACTAACATGAAGTATTAGACTCAATTCAAGCAGCCAAATGTAGGATTCTAGTAATGCTGAGAACAATCAAAATATTCCAGTTATTGAGTAGATTACACATAAATCTTTGATAGCGATGCCAACTTCCAGAAAGACAATCGACTCAGGATTTCATTTGAATATTCATCGATAAACATGATTTCATACAATTTTCCCATAATACAATGTGGATGCTCCATATGTCAAACCTGCCATGCTACTAGCTTGAGAATAACCCCATGTCTCTCTTTCCATACTTGAATAGGTCTGGAGAATGTTGTATGATGGCATCCAAAGTGTACAGGATGATTGATGAACATAAGGAGCTCTCGAAAATGATGTGTGTCTGGAAAGTACCCATGGATCTAAGAATGATTAGCTATTATGCTCGTGATGGAATTATTACCAAGATTTACGCAATTATTGATCAAGGACCATCAATTTTTCATGGAATCTAGTGACATGGAGAATAAGGCATTGTAGGAATTGTCATGGCCAGAGCTTGAGCTTGGCCACAAGGATCATTGACATCACTCCTCTGGATATCACCTAATTTTGTATGCCTCAAACATGTCCAAATCGCACCCTTGTAGAGGTTTTCATCCCTACAAGAGGACTGGACTATGTATTAATTCATGATGATCCTCCAAGATGGAAGACCCAACATAAATACCATTGCTGACCAACATGTCATCCAATAGATTAAATTGCAAATATTAACCTATAGCGCCAACAAGAAAGATGTCAGCCATAAAAAAATAAAAAATAAATGTTTTATTAATAATTTAAATTTATTATTTAATATTAAATATTTAATTATTATATTAATATATTTTAAATTAAGCATTAAAAAATGTATTTTTCCTAACTAGTAGGAGATAGGTCCCAATTGGGGACATGACAGTCCTCCTGTCCCAAAAATTGCTTTCCGTCAAGCAATTGCAAGCTTGTGTCCACAAATTCTGAGATGACCAACAATTGATGAAGGATACAACATTTGTATCCCAAACCTCTATTGTTCATCTCTGATGTGAATATCAGCAAGCCAATATTTGTGTCATGATCCCACAAGAACTATGCAACAAATATGTCAAGTCCAGGATCCCATGTCATCGCACTATCACATTCTACAGACACTAGGGGATGTATGTATCTCTTATGGATGTTCCACATAAGGCTGAGCAAAATCCAAAGACTGTTGTTATAAATGAAAAAAATAGACCAACTATCGAGCATCTCCTTAGTTACTTCAACCACCTCCAACTTCTCCTTCATCATTGCTTCATGCTTAAGTGCAGTGTCTTCCTCAACCAACTCTCCTACACTCATCATGTGCAAACCAAGAATTTCCTTCTCAACAAACTTGTATCTTGGTGTTGGCAACACAAGGGAAAACAACTGAGAGGGGGGGTGAATCAATTGTCACAGAATTTAAAACTTATTCAGCTCATTAATATTATTCTATGATGTGATTAATAACCATGAAAGCATAAATCATCAACACATCAGTAACACACATAACACCAAGATTTTTTTTTCGTGGAAACCCTGTTAGGGGAAAAACCACGATGGAGGTTAATCCACAAGATTATACCCTATTAAAAGTATAAGAAATGAAAATATGGGGAATGTACTTGCATTCAGGCACACTACCTAGAGCTCACTACTCAATTACAATAGGGATAACTACCCAAAGGAAGACACACTATCTTACAAAAAGAATCAGAATACATCCACAGGGATTTGAATTAATAGAATAGCATTTGCTAATGCCTAATCATAGTTTCGGTTAAGCACATGAACACTTCTTTACTCTTCTTCACTCTTCTTCACACTCTGCTTTGCCTTTGAATGATTTAGATCAATATTACACACACACACACAAAAGCACACTTTAGCATACACTCGCACACCTCAATTCGAATAAACAATCACTCTTATATAACTGCAACAAGAAATTTCATCCCTACATGTTGGCTTCAACAAAATAATAAAATGAATATAAACTATCAACACAAAATACTAAAGATTATTAATGTGAATCAACCAAGGTCAGCCACAACTTAGTGAAGACCCAAATCAACATCTCCAATGCGATAAAACTTCAATTAATTACTCCTAGAAGATCCAAAACATGCTACAACCACCATGTCAGCCAAGAACAAGAAAAACATGAACACACAAGAGAAAATTGCCAACCACAAGCACAACGATCAATGCAGACATGCAAAAAATATAGAGCATGATCTAGAAGCATCCACAAACATCATGAATCACCAAAGAAGCATCCACAACAACTGAATTAATTGAAATCATATCATCTTCAATCAAGAACATAAACTGAAGCAACAAAAAAAACTGTTACAATATAAATCTTCATAACTCAATCAAATCTTCATGTGGATCTCTGAAACTTGAAGTGGATAAACTAGATACACTCAACAACAAACCCTTTAGTCCACAACCTTTGATCATCAACGTACAAAATTTTTTGACGTACTAAACTTCACTTCACCACTGATAACCTGCAACTCATCTCATTACAATTTTCTCAATATCCTCGACATATATAGCTTCTAATGAATTAATGCTAATAGTGTTGACATCAATGACAACCACATATCAGCAACACAACCACAATATCCAACAATCTCCCCCTTTGGCATTGATGGCAACACATGATGTGAAAAACACCATCAACACAACTAACTCTTGATACTTACTCCCCCTTAGGTTCTGACTCATTTTCTCTTTCACATGATCTTCTCCCCTCAAGGCTCTTCTTCCCCAGAAATTTTTTCACATGGTCTTCTCCCCCTTTGACATCAATGACAAATATTTCTTCTATACAAGCTCCAAACCACATATCTGAACATATGAACATCTGACTACTCCCCCTGACTAGCAACCACCACAACATCAATCCAAAACAAGATATGACTATGAAATGCATAGACTGATGCAATGTAATGCATCCTTAGTTATGAGTAGGAGGGGTAATCACCCCTAAATTACTTCTTACACCCTCAAAATTATCCTTAGGAAACGTCTTGGTAAAGATGTCTGCAATTTTCTCCTTAGTAGGCACATACTCCAGTCTGACTTCCTTTTCACTTACCCTTTCTCTCAAAAAGTGAAACTTAATAGATATATGCTTTGTCTTTGAATGTAGCACCAGATTCTTAGATATGTTAATAGCACTTGAATTATCATAGAATATAGCAATAGGCTCATTATACACAACTCCGATATCCTTCAACATCTACTTCATCCATAGGACTTGAGTACAATTGTTAGCAACAACAGTGTATTCAACCTCTACAATAGATAGGGAAATGGCATTCCACTTCTTACTTAACCATGAAATCAACTTCTTAACCAAGAAAAATGCTCCACCACTAGTACTTTTCTTGTCATTTACATCTCCTACCAAATCAATATCAATAAAGGCACTCAAAGTAAGATCATCATCTTTATGATACCATAGGACAAAGTTAATTGTCCCCTTCAAGTATCTAAAAAGTCTCTTCACAACAGTCACATGAGATTCCTTTGGATCAGCTTGAAATCTTACAACAATACATACAACATTCATGATATCAGACCTACTTTGAGTTAAATATAACAATCCACCAATCATTGATCTGTATCTAGTCTGATTTGCCTTCGAAGAATCATCTTCTATTGTCAACTTGCATCCAATCACGATGGGTGTATCGACTGGCTTTGAATCTTCCATACCGAACTTCTTCGACAATTCCTTCACATACTTGGACTGAGATATAAAAATCCCCTTGTCTAATTGAGTGATTTTTAATCCCAAAAATAATTTCATCTCACCAATCATTAACATTTCAAAATCACTCTTCATCTCATTAGCAAAATTCATGCACAAACCCTCATCTCCTCCAAAAATGATATCATCAATAAAGACTTCAACAATCAAATCTTTATTACCATTCTTGAAATATAGATTACTATCAATAGTACCTTTGTTAAATCCAAGCTTTAGCAAATACTTGTCTAATCTAGCATACCATGCTCTAGGGGCTTGTTTGAGTCCATACAATGCTTTCTTCAACTGACACACCATATCTCCCTTATTAGTCAACTAAAATTTGTTAGGTTGCTCAACATACACCTCTTCTTCCAATTCACCATTTAGAAAAGTTGACTTGGCATCCATTTGATAAACCTTGTAGTTCTTAATGATAATAAGTTTCCACAATCCATATCATAAGTTTGTATAGCTTCTGGATTTGATTGTGTGCAAAAAGTTTTTTAGCATCAACATTTTGGATTACACTACATGATCCATCATCAGGATGAAAGAGAGAATGAGAAATGAGAGGATAATTGTAGACTTAGACAGGATAAAAAGAAGAGAGGAGGGGGAAGGTAAGGAGGCACGTAGACCAAGGACAAGACTAAAGATGAGGAAGAACAACAAATTAGAGAAAAAAAAGAAGACCAATTACAATAAGGGAAGAGTGAAAGAAAAACTAAGAAGGATGAAAAAACAAAGAATTATGAATAAGATACAAAGAAGCAAGGGGACATCTAAATACAATGAATTAGGAATAAATGTAGATAAGAATAAATATAACATATCAAACAAGAAAGAAAAGGATAAAGATAAAAGGGAAAATGAATAAACCCAATGATAAAAATATCAAAGAGAAAATGTAAGGAGAAGATAAAAATTAGCAATAAAGGAAGAAAGAAAATTAGCAAAAGAATAGAGCGAAGGCCAAAGAGAAGAAACAAATTAAATCTACAAATAAAAACACTCCAAAAAGGAAAATAAATGAATATACATGGAAGGAAGAAAAAAGGAAAATAAACCAAAGAATATAAAGAAATGCAAGGATGAAATTAGAAAGGGGGAAAAAGAAAATAAAAATAAAAATGTCCATGAAAATAGGAAGAAGAAGCAATGAATTATGAGTAAAAGAGGAAGGAAAGAAGTAAGAGCCGAGGTGCAAGAGTGATAGGAGATTAATGAAAAAATAAGAGAGACAATGCAAATAAGTGAACAAAAGAAGGAATAAATCTTACAAGAATAATAATAATATATATATATATATACAAAAAACAAAAATTACAACAAGAACAATAAAAGAAAAAGGTAAAGAGTAAAAAGATAAAATAAACCTTAAGAAAGAAAATAAGAACAAAATTAACAACCTTGAAAACACAAAAAAATGGAATTAAGAGAATGGAATAAATGAAACCAAAGAGGAAAATTAAAGAAACACAAAAGGGAAGAGAAAAATAAAGGGAAATGAATAAAATAAATTAATAAGATTGACAAAAGAGAAAGAATAACTCAAAGGGTATATATATATATATATATATATATATATATATATATATATATATATATATATATATATATATATATATATATATATATATATATATATATATAAAACAAGAGAAACCAAAGAGTAAATGAAAGAAACAACACGAAAGAGATTAAGAAAACACAAAATGAGTTAGTAAACCAAAGAGAAGAAGAACAGAGGGAAACAACCCTTAGAAAAGAAGAAATGAGAGAAGGTAATAAATGAATTGACCTACAAGACAAAATAAGAATAAACACAAGAGAAAAGCGAAAAGAATTCCAGCTCAAGAAAGGAAAGAAAAACAAAAGAGATAAAATCTAAAACCTATAAGAATAAAAACAAAGTAAAAGAGAGAATGAATATCAAAAAAAGAGGAATAAAGGAAAGGAATATATATATATATATATATATATATATATATATATATATAAATATATATATATATATAAAAGGGCCAATAATCTCAATGTATATAAATATATATAATAACGGAAAAGATCTCAATGATAATTGAGAAAAATAAACTCAAGAAAACGAATGAAGAAAGAAAAAACAACATGAAATCCAGGAAGAGAAAAACCAAAAATTAGACTAGGGCACAAAAGAACACAACAATCACGACAAGACTAAGGTGAAAGAGAACGAGAGGACAAGATGAAAGGAGGGAGGGAGGACAAACAAAAGGAGACACCAAATCGCCTGAGGGGAAAAAAAGGGAAGAGAGAGCAGAGGATGATGAAGGAAGAGAAAGGGGGGAGTAAAGAGACACAAAAAAGAGGGAGGGGGGAAAGAAAGGGGGCACAAAAAGGCTAGGACTGAACCTTGTTGCAGAGGTTAGAAAGTAAGGGATGCCAAGCAATACTAACACCCCAACCCTCATCCCGGTTGAGGTTAGAGGGGTGGTTGCTAATGTGAATGGCTTCCATGAGCTTCCTTTTGAAAAATTTGTCTTCTTTGTACAAGATCTGAGTGTTTTCTAAGCATATGTGGTGCTTAGTTCTAGAAGTGTGGTCCGTAAGTGCAGATTTAACAACTCGTTCATGTTTGATGTCCGCACTGTGCTCCTTAATTCTTGTGCAAAAAGAATGACCTGTTTCACCTATATAAGGGATACCACAAGAGCAAACAACCTTATATACACCAGACTCAAGTAATATGTCTCTCAAGTCCTTGAGAGAGGGGAGATAGTGTTTCACGGTGGAGAAAGGTTTGAAAGCACAATGAAATCCTTTCTTCGAAAGGATCTTGGAGATTTTTTGGGAAATACCTTCAATATAAGGAAGCGCAGCACTAGGGAGAAGATCAGGCTTGGAGGTGGAGGAATTGGAGTGGAACCTCTCCCTAGCATGGCTGAAGACTCAAGAGATCTGCTTGCTATTGTAACCATTAAGGATGAAGACTTTACAGAGATGGGCCAACTCTTGGTCCAAGTAATCTTCATCACAGATACGAAATGCCCTCAAGGAGAGGGTTTTGAGGGTACCACTTTTTTGATAAGGGTGGTGATGAGAAGACAAGTGGAGATAGAGGTCAGTGTGGGTGGCCTTATGGAAAACTTGACGACCAAGGGAGCCATCAGATTTTTTAACAAGCAAGATGTTAAGGAAAGGGAGTTGGCCATTAGATTCAATCTCCTTAGTAAAGGAGATACAATGGGCCAAGCTATTGAGGTGGACATGAAATTCTTCTAACCTCAACCGAGATGAGGGTTGGGGTGTTAGTATTGCTTGGCATCCCTTACTTTCTAACCTCCACAACAAGGTTCAGTCCTAGCCTTTTTGTGCCCCCTCTCTTTCCCCCCTCCCTCTTTTTTGTGTCTCCTTCCTCCTCCCTTTCTCTTCCTTCATCATCCTCCGCTCTCTCTTCCCTTTTTTTCCCCTCAGGCGATTTGGTGTCTCCTTTTGTTTGTCCTCCTCCTCCTCCTTTCATCTTGGTCCTCTCTTGTTCTCTTTTGCCTTAGTCTTGTCATGATTGTTGTGTTCTTTTGTGGCCTAGTTTGATTTTTGGTTTTTCTCTTCTTGGATTTCATGTTGTTTTTTCTTTCTTCATTTCTTTTCTTGAGTTTATTTTTCTCAATTATCATTGAGATCTTTGCCTTTATTATATATATATACATTGAGATTATTGGCCCTTATATATATATATATAAGGGCCAATAATCTCAATATATATATATTCCTTTCTTTTATTCCTTTTTTGATATTCATTCTCTCTTTTACTTTGTTTTTATTCTTATAGGTTTTTAGATTTATCTCTTTTGTTTTTCTTTCCTTTCTTGGAGTTGGCATTCTTTTCATTTTTCTTGTGTTTATTCTTATTTTTTCTTGTGTGTCAATTCATTTATATCCTTCTCTCATTTCTTCTTTTCTAAGGGTCATTTTCCTCTTTTCACTTTCTCTTTGGTTTACTAACTCATTTTTTTTTCTTATTTTCTTGTGTGTTTTTTCTTTCATTTATTCTTTGGTTTCTCTTGCTATATATATATATATATATATATATATAAAATTTTGAGTGTTATTTCTTTCTCTTTTGTCGATCTTTTATTAATTTATTTTATTCATTTCCTTTATTTTTTCTTCCTTTTTGCATTTCTTGTTTTCCTTCTTTTGGTTTCATTATTCTTATTCTCTTTACCCATTTTCTTTTATTTTTTGTGTTTTCAAGGTTGTTAATTCCATTCTTATTTTCTTTCTTAAGGTTTATTTAATATTTTTACTCTTTACCTTTTTCTTTTATTGTTCTTGTTGCAATTTTTGTTTTTTGCATATATATATATATATATATATATATATATTCTTATTCTTGTAAGATTTGTTCCTTCTTTTGTTCACTTATTGGCATTGTCTCTCTTATTTTTTCATTAATCTCCTATCACTTGCACCTTGGCTCTTTACTTCTTTCCTTCCTCTTTACTCATAATTGCTTCTCTTCCCTTATTTTCGTTGACATTTTTACTTTTATTTTCTTTTTCCCCCTTTCTAATTTCATCCTTGCATTTCTTTATATTCTTTGGTTTATTTTCCTTTTTGCTTCCTTCCATGTATATTCATTTATTTTCCTTTTTGGAGTGTTTTTATTTGTAGATTTAATTTGTTTCTTCTCTTTGGCCTTCGCTCTATTATTTTGTTAATTTTCTTTCTTCCTTTATTGCTAATTTTTATCTTCTCCTTACATTTTCTCTTTGATATTTTTATCATTGGGTTTATTCATTTTCCCTTTTATCTTTATCCTTTTCTTTCTTGTTTGATAGGTTATATTTATTCTTATCTACATTTATTCGTAATTCATTGTATTTAGATGTCCCTTTGCTTCTTTGTATCTTATTCATAATTCTTTGTTTTTTCATCCTTCTTAGTTTTTTCTTTCACTCTTCCCTTATTGTAATTGGTCTTCTTCTTTTTTCTCTAATTTGTTGTTCTTCCTCATCTTTAGTCTTGTCCTTGGTCTACGTGCCTCCTTACTTTCTCCCTCCTCTCTTCTTTTTATCCTATCTAAGTCTGCAATTATCCTCTCATTTCTCATGCTCTCTTTCATCCTGATGATAGATCATGTAGTGTGATCCAAAACGTTGATGCTAAAATTTTTTTTGCACACAATCAAATCCAGAAGCTATACAAACTTGTAGTTCTTGTAATTATGTGTATGTGCAGGATCATGATGGGCCAAAAAGTGGCAATATGATGGGTATGTGGCTGACGACTTCTTTTTTACCCAAAATTGATGAAACAAAAAGGGTTTTTAAAGGAGATTATCAAATTTCCACCAACATAAATTATGTTTTACTTTGAATTTAATAAGTAATTATTATTCATTTTCTATTCAAATTACGACTAAAGTCCTGATTGATAGGCTGATTGAAAAACAACTACAACTTTCAAACGGTATCACATTTTTTGAATCCAAAACATGTGTCACATTCTATGCTTCACATACTATATGATTAAAAAAATAAAAAATGAATTTCGTGAAGTTTTGAACAAGTTAAGGTGGTCAGACATACAAGTTTTTTATATTTTTGAAAATTTGTAATAAAAAAATCATAATTAATTATTTACATGGGAAAAAATTACAAAAAAATATGCATCACATCGGGACATGAGTCCTCTACTTATATCTAAAATATTATAAAAAAATATTATCATTTTATTGTGGTTAGGGTGGTTAGGACACCTACTTCTTATTTTTCCTTGAAATTTAGGTACTACTGCATTGAAATTTCAAATTTTTACCAAATAGATTTTTTTTTTTTTTTTTAAAACCTAGTAGTTTAAAAACTACATTCAATTTGATACATATTCTATTCTTACATATTTTTGAAATAATATAGATAACTTATTCAAATTTTTACATCAAGTTGCCTAACTCTGACTTTTTTGAATTTTTTGCCACTTAAGGCCCTGTTTTTTCCATGATGATCCTGCACATACCTAGCAACATAGGCAAGAAATAATCTTACAACTTCAATTTTAGAAATAAGGGAATAAAAACCTCTTTGAAATCAATTCCTTCCATCTGTGAATATCCTTTGCATACCAATCTTGCTTTGTTTCTAACCACTTCTCCTTGCTCATTCAATTTGTTTCTAAAGAACCAATGACATTCTTATCCTTAGGTCTGGGAACAAGAATGCATGTATCATTCTTCTCAATCTATTTTAGTTCCTCTTTCATTGCTTCAACCCAGTGCTCATCTCTACATGTTTCATTCACACTAGTAGGCCCAGTCTTTGAGATCAAGCATTATTCTTCTACAATCTTTCTCCTAGTCTAGACACCTTTGTTCTTATCACCTATAATATGATCTTTTGAATTATTCAATCTTACATACCTCAGAGTCTTCTTAGGTTGTTCTTCAACATCAGGCTCTTGTGTTCTCTCTTCTGTAACTTCACTAGTTTCTTCTTCCTCTTGATTTTCTTGATCCACCGGAATGATTTGTACTTGATTTGTACTCTGAACTTGCTTTCCTTTGTTTGTACTAACGTTTTGATCATTAGAATCATATCCACAGGTTCTAGATGGTGTACCTAAGTCTTCATCAACCTTGACATTTGCGCTTTCAACCATTTTCCTCAATCTTTTATTGTAGCACCGATAGGCCTTTCTATTCGTAGAATAACCCAAAGAGATACCTTCATCACTCCTAGCATCAAACTTTCCTATGTCTTCATCTCTCTTAATATAACATTTGCTTCCAAATATCTTAAAATATTTAACAGTAGGCTTTTGACCAGTCCATAGCTCAAAAGGGGTCTTACCAGTATCACCTTTGATTTGTACCTAGTTGAGTGTGTACATAGTAGTACTCACAACTTCTCTCCAATAGATATGAGGGACATTTCCTTCCAACATCATAGTTCTAGCAGCATCTTCAATTGTTCTGCTCTTCCTTTCCACAACTCTATTTTAGTGAGGGGTCCACAGTGCAGATAATTCTCTTTATTCCATGTTCTTCACAAAAAGAATTAAATTCACTAGAAGTGAATTCACCACCTCTATCTGATCTTAGACATTTAATCTTCAGATCTGTCTCAGTCTCAACCATAGCCTTAAAGGTCTTGAAATTTTCTAGTGCTTCAAATTTCTCCCTTAATAAAGTAACCCACACCATTCTTGAATAATCATCAATGAGTAACATGAAATACCTGTAACCTTGTAAACTTCTAACCTTAGAGGGACCACAAAGATTAGTATGCACAAGTTCCAACAATTCATTTGAACAATGTTGTTTGCTTCGAAATGAAATTCTAGTTTTCTTTCCTAATTGACATTCCTTGCATATGGCATTAGTAGGTTTCACCAACTTACGTAGATCTCTCATAGCCTTAGTAGAACTTATCTTGACAATATTATCAAAGTTAACATGACACATTCTCCTATGCCATAACCAACTTTCATCAACTTGAGCAATCAAGCAACTTTTACTAGCAAAACTCAAGTGAAAGATATTACCTTTTGTTTTTGCACTTGATGCAATTACATTTTTGGAACTCAATATTCTGCACTTTCCATCCTTGAACTGAAAATTGTATCCCTTATCAACCATCTGACCAACACTTAAAAGATTATGCTTCAAGCTTTCCACATACAGGACATCATCAGTATTGTGCTTACCATCAAGAGAAATGCATCCTCTGCCACGGATCACACCAACTGTATTATCACCAAATCTCAAAGCACCACCATCATACTTTTCCAAGCTCACAAACTTACTTTTATCTCCTGTCATATGTGAACTATTGATTTTCGGGTCACTATGGACAACTCTAGCTCTTCTAGGGTTTTTCACCTAAAAGGAGAGAGATAGGACCCAAAAATGCAAGGGGTTAATTCAAATTATGTATTGAGGAATGTTGTCAAAGCTAAATGAAATTAACTAAATGCAATTGACTGATCTAAATGAATGAATTTGAATGCAAAAGTGAAATTAAAGCTATGTTTAAAAACACATTGTGTAATGCAATAATGAACTAAATGAAGAAAATATGCAAAACATAAAGGAAAGGGATGAATCTGAGTGCACCTAGAGACTTGATGAAGAATCTAGAATGTTGTGGAAGCTATTTGAATTCACTAATTTTTAACAATGGGACTCATTCGCCCAGGGTGGCAAATTAGTCCTCCTGGTAAAATAGTGTCGGAAACTAGTTTCTGACAGTCGGGATTCAGAATCTGACAAAACTCAAATTTTCAGTCCTAAGGTGGGACTCATTCACCACTGATGGTGAATCAGTGCTCTCCAAAATTTTTGGAAAATCAAGAGACAATCTGCAACACCAAATCTGGAAATATCTGCTTATTGGGTTGTCGAAGTCAATTATGCAGGAAACAGACAGAAAACCTTCTTAAAGCTTGAAATAGACTTGATTTGACTTGAAACACCTAGTTGACTTTGCTTTCCACTTTTCAACACATAAATGCTTGATAAATCTGCATACCTAATTTTGCAAACACACATGCAAGAGGGAAAAATGGTTGAGGGTTAGCAAATAGGGGTTTGCCTTGGTCAAACCCCACTTTAGTAATCAAATCCTTGATGAAATAATGAAATGTAAAGGAATGATAAACTAACATCATACAAATGCTATCAACTTACCAAACCCTTGATAATGCAAGTATGAAGTAATGACAATGGATGCTTCAAAGTGCTTGAATTGATGTTGTAATATGCTTGAATGCTTGAGATTACTTGAATGAATGATAAGATTGTAGGAGATGTTGGGAGATGTAAAATGAGATTAAAAATTCCTATTTATACAATCTTGTGTCATATTTTCCCATTCATACCTCATCATAAGCCGACATCAAGTGATTTTTAATAAAATCCTAATTTTTTTTAAAAAATATTTTGAATTTGGGGCCAAGGGGGACTCATTCACCACCCATGGCAAATGGGTGCCACCTAGGACCTAAAAACAAGTGTTAGGAATTAAGTTGCATTTAATGTTGTTTGTTAAGATAATATCCAAAAATACACTTAATTAAAGCATATGAGGGCATAAAAGGGTCAAATAAGTGATAAGAAGAGATAAATAGTGAAGTTGTGCTTAGGAAAGCATGAAATCTTGTTACAAGACTTTACAACACTTCAAAATAGGACTTGATGATGTGTAAAAAGGTTATTTTTAGGTGAATTGTAATGAATAGGGTCTAGAAGAATGTAGAAATGTCTTATAACACTTCAAAACACCTTCACAAGACATCATTATTTGAATTTTAGTACCTAAATATGCATGTTCAAGCCATGTTGCAACATAAAATCATAGAAAAATTTATCAAATACCATGAAACAAGACCTAAAAGGCCATAAAAATGACAAGGGGCCATTTTTCTATGGCACAATATGATGTGAACATCTACTGTTAATCACCCATTGTTCTTTCTCTTCAACTTGAGTAGCTAGGGCTTTCTCCACATTTGTACAAGTAGTAGATTCAGTAGATACAAGATTGTTTCCCTTGATAGCAATAAATACCCATTCATCATCACTTCTATTTCCTTTATCAGATTCATCATCTGTCACACCTTCATCAACAACATAGTAACACTTCTTTTGAAATCTAGGCTTCCAGTATGTCTTGGTTTAGGAGTTATTTTCAGACACCTTGATGCAAAATGACCTATCTTATTGCAAGAAAAATATTTAAGAGGCAATTTTCCTTCATACTTACCTTTCCTCTCGGTACTCTTTTGAAAATAAGTGCTTCCAACTCTTCCAATTCTCTTTCTTCTTCAATTTGTCTGATTTCATCCTCATACTTGAATGTCTTTCTAGATGAACTCTCACCTAGATCATATTTGTGTCCATCTCTTTGGAAAGTAGTAGCCTTAAATGCAGATTCAACCTTAGGAAGGGCATCACCAAATTCACTTAACTCAAAAATAGTAAGCTTACCAACCAACATGTCTTTGGTTACATTTGTTACAGTCTAGAGCTCTTCAATAGCACTAGCTTTTACTTTGAAAGAATCAGGAAAGGATCTAATCACTTTAGCAACAATCTCTGATTTGTCTATCTATCCACTAGCACATCTGATACCACACACAAGTTCATTCACTCTTTGCATAAAAATAGTAATGTTCTCATCATCACCCATTCTCAACTTTTCATATTTTCCTTTCAGACTTTGTAACTTAGCAATCTTCATATTAGTATCACCTTCATACAAAGTTTCCAAGTTTTTCCAGATCTCATAAGCAGTTTTTAGATCCATAACATTTGTCATCTCAGAATCAGTCAAGGCACTCAACAAGGCTTCCTTAGCTTGGATATTATACTCATCATCTCTAATATTAGAAGTGGTAGTAGGACCATTCTGAGGAATAACATACCTATTACATGTAATGTTCCAAAAGGGTTCACTAATGCATCTCAAATGACACTCCATTTGAGTATTCCATAGAGAATAATTTGTTCCATAAAATATTGAACTATCCTTCTTGTAAGTCGCCATCCCAAATCACCTCAAGCTATTAAACTTCTTCCAAGGAACTTGCTCTGATACCAATTGTTGGAAACACAAGGGCAGACAACTAAGAGGGGCGGGGGGGTGAATCAATTGTCACAAAATTTTAAACTTATTCAACTCATTAACCTTATTCTATGATATGATTAATAACCATGAAAGCATAAATCATCAACATATCAATAACACACATAACACCAAGATTTTTTTTTGTGGAAACCCTGTTAGGGAAAAACCATAGTGGAGGTCAGTCCATAAGATTATACCTTGTTAAAAGTATAAGAAATAAAAATATGGGGAATGCACTTACATTCAAGCACATTGCCTAGAGCTCACTGCTCAATTACAACAGGGCAAACTGTCCAAAGGAAGACACACTATCTTATAGAAAGAATTGGATTACGTCTGTAGGGATTTGAATTGATAGAATAGCATTGCTAATGCCTGATCACAGTTTTGGTTAAGCGCATTAACACTTCTTTACTCTTCTTCACTCTTCTTCACACTCTGCTCTACCTTTGAATGATTCAAATCAATATTTCCACACACACACACACACAGAAGCACACTCTGGAATAAACTTGCACACCTCAATTCGAATAAACAATCACTCTTATATATCCGCAATAAGAAATTTCATCCCTACATGTCGGCTTAAACAAAATAATAAAATGAATATAAATTGTCGGCCCAAAATACCAAAGATTATTAATGCAAATCAACCAAGGTTGGCCACAACTTAGTGAAGACCCAAATCAACATCTCCAATGCAAAAAAATTTCAATTAATTAGTCCTCGAAGATCCACTACACGCTACAACCACCATGTCAGCCAAGAACAAGAAAAACATGAACACACAAGAGAAAATCACCAACCACAAGCACAATGATCAATTAGGACATGCAACAAAGATATAGCATGATCTAGAAGCATCCACAAACATCATGAATTACAAGAGAAGCATCCACAAAAATTGAACTAACCGGAATCGCATCATCTTCAATCAGGAACACAAACTGAAGCAACAAAAAGACTATCAGAATATAAATTTTCATAACTCAATCAAGTCTTCATTCAAATCTTTGAAACTTGACATGGATAAACTAGATACACTCAGCAACAAACCCTTTAATCCACAACCTCTGATCATGAACGTACAAAAATTTCTGACATACTGAACGTCACTTCACCACTAACAACTTGCAACTCATCTCATTACAATTTTCTTAATATCCTCGACATATACAACTTCTAATGAACTAATGCTAATAGTGTTGACATCAATGACAACCACATATCAACAACACAACCACAATATCCAACACTTGGAGCAAAGGAACTCAAATGTTTCTTGATCAACCATTTTGGAGTTTCCTTCTCTTATTTCAATTACAATCTTCATCATCCCCATGTCATTAGTGATTTCATGATAAAGATGCAATTTCTCCTCATCAGGGTCAATCCTGAATGCATCATTCTTCACCCTAGTGGAACTAATAACATCATCACATGGCTCAATTACTTCCATACCTGAAGCTTGACTAGCTACTTCTTGGATATCAATTGAAACTAGTGACGCCTCAACAAATGGATTCTTTTCTACCTTTGCTTCCTTGGTTTTTGGTTGGTACACCCCATCATTAGGAGTTAACAG
>VDFB02079823.1:23409-42171 GCA_007258455.2 Sequoia sempervirens | reverse complement strand
ATATCATTTATATATCATGTCATTTTTCGCATAAAATTTGACCCATTTCACATATCATTTCAAATATTTTCCTAATTCATATACATACTACACATTCATGATACATTTTCATAAACACAACATCCATTTTCCATCACATCATCATTATTCATTGCATTTGAAAAATCCAAAAAAAAAAATTCCATGCATACATTACTTTTTCACATCATTTTTCATAAACATATCATATATCCCATTGCATATTTTCATAATCACATCATAAGTTATCCACCTGCATGACATCATTAGTACGCATCACAAATCATCATCATAAGCATATTATGGACCATCCTACATCACAGGTTAGGCATAAAATCATCAAAGGCATCGCAAATTCATCTCATAACATGTACAAACCAATGCATATCCATACCATCATCACATCATCACATCAACAATGCACATCCTCAAAACTCATCACTGCATATCATCACTCATCAAAAATAAATACAAATGTCCAATGTCTAATGAAACTGAAAAGTCTAGAGAGATACATAAGATGTGATAAAAAATAAGGTACATGCTCCAAAAAATGATCTACACGTGTGAAATACATCCATAATACTACATCAATAAACATCACATATCAAGGCTGGCTAGTGGAGCCCCCTGATGGAGCTAGTCTAGAGACTGGTGGCCTACCACTACCACCTGCGTCGGGATCCTGTCAAGGTCCTGTAACCCCTCTAGACACAGTCCATGATTTGCTCCTGGATTTGCTATGGGACCGAGGGTAAGGCTCTCTACGCTCGGGAGGACACAACTCCTCATATCTAATTCGATAATGCTTAACCTCCCATCATGCAATCACAACCCATATCTATCTATCAGTGACCCATATCAGTGAACCATATCAAGTGAGCCATATCAAGTGCTCTATCTAAGTGACTCATATCATGAAATCAATGCTAAATCTATCTGTTTGAATATCAAATCAATCTACTCTATCATCATTTACTATTTGTTTTCTTTTTCAAGAAAACAAATTTATCAACAATCAAATCATTTTCCTATTTGTACTTTAGTCACGAATACAAATATGTTTGAATCACATCATCTACTATTTTTTTTCTATCACAAAAAACAAATTTATCAGAAGTCATATCAAGCTATCTACTCTTTGTTTTTTTTTAAAGCAAAGTTATCAGCAAATTAGACAATCTATCAATCCATCTACTCTTTGTTTTTCATTCAATGGAAACAAAGTTATCAGCTACCTACTCTTTGCTTTTCTATTTTCAAGAAGTAAATTTATCAATTAATCATCATATTTTCTATCATTTCTATCCCTATCAACACGATGACAAGACAATTTATCTATCTATTGACCAAACTTTGACCTTATTTTTCAAACTAAGGCATCTTTTAATCAATTATCAAGAGCTAAATCACTGCATCCCTCTCATCATCAGAATTTCATCATCAAGGATTTACCTCCCAAGGGGCATCATTATCAACATCTTCAATTAGAAACATAATGATTCAAATCAAAAGGCATATCAAAGTAATATTTTTTTAATCAAGCATATCGCTTAAAAATTTTCCCACCAAGGCAAAATCAAACACAACAAATTTCAAGCAGAATATTTTCACAATGTGTAAACACATCACTCAAAGAGAGGCAAAATGTATATGCATAAAATGGCAAAATGTATATGCATAAAAATGGTCATGTCTAATTAATCCTGGCATTTAATTAAATATTTATTATTTAATTAATTTCTTTCTTAATTCCTCTACATATAAATAAATTTAATTTATTTATTTATATTGTTCACCTACTTTATTCTTCCACTTTAATTAAATAAATTCATTTTATTTAATTACCACTTTCTTAAGTCCACTTAATTAATTAAATAAATATCAAATTGTTTATTTAAATTAATTATCACATTTAAGTTTAATTAAATCTTTGATTTAATTGAATTTAATTCCCTTTCTTCTAAAATTAATTAAATATGCTTATTTAATTAATTCCACATGTCACTTTCCAAATCTTAATTAAATATTTTATTTAATTAAGAATCTTCCATTTTCTCCAAATCTTAATTAATATTTTATTTAATTAAGAAAATCTTCCATGTCACCAATAAATGAATAATGAATTTAATAAATTCATTATTTATCTTCAAAATCTTTTCTCAATCTCACAAAAAGATGATTTTTACAATTTATCTTTATCATCTCTCATGAAAGAGGAAATAAATCTTCTTTTCTATCTTCCATATGATTTTCTCTCCATCCTTTTCATCTTACACCATTCGATCTCCAGGAATTTTCACAGTCATTGATCACATCAGCCAATCAGAAATTTTCGAAAACTCTATAAATACCCATGCGAATCCAAGCATTGGTTACACACACACATACATGCATTAGAGATAGGCATTTTTTAGCATTATTATTATCAACTTTAGTATTCATAATTTCATAATTTTACATTCTAGCAATCATGTTTAGTTTAAGCATGTTAATCATATCTTAGCATAGCATGCATTCATCTTTAATCTCGTTCTCTAGGAAGACTATTTGTTGAGCCTAGCACACGATCTGAGAGCAAGTTGGAATCGACAAAAACACTGGAGATAGAGGACAATGGGACGTCATTGAAGAAACTTGTTGTTATTAAGAGTTTGCTTTAGTTTTTAATTAGTTTTCTTCAATATAATGTCTTATTGGTGTGTTTGATTTGTTTTTAATCTACATTTGATACACTTAATTTCACTCACATAGGAGGAACAAGTTAAAACTGTTAAGCGAAGGCTATCAAAAGCCAATTATAGGCTGAAACGCTATGTAGATTCTAAACAGGTACCCAGGAATTTTGTAGTAGGTGAAAAGGTGTTGCTAAGGGTTAAGCCTCATAAGAGTTCCATCAAGTTTGGAAAGTCATCCAAACTAGCTTCACACTATGTAGGTCATTTTGAGGTTCTTGAGGAAGCAAATCCGATTGCTTACCGAATTGTGTTGCCACTAGCTCTTGCCCGGATGCGTAACATATTTCATGTCTCTTACCTAAAGAAGTATATACTAGGTGATAATCATGTAATTGATTGGAATACTTTACAAGTACAAGACGTTGAAGTGGTAACAATTGAGCCTATCAAGGTGCTTGGAACATGTAAGCTTCGCTTGCGTAATAGGGAGGTCCTAGAATGCAAAGTCCAATGGGACCAGTATGTGAAAGATTCTGCCACTTGGGAAGACTATGTTTAAATAGAGCAAAAGTTTCCTCACGTCTTACATGCTTTTGAAAGTGCTTGAAAAATAATGTTGTGTTTGTTTTTGGATTATTCTATGTTTGCTACATAAAATCATCGAGGATGATGATTCACAAGGGGGGAGTATGTTGCACCCCATTGTGTGTTTATCTATTTACTATTACTATGATTGCTTAAAATACTAAATATGTGAATGTATTTGTAACTCTGATTGAAATACATGTGTTTGTACTTTTTTTATCTATATCATTGGGAAAATGATGAATGAATGTTAATTTCATTTCATGTTTATAATGAGATGAATATGAGGAATGAATGTTGATTGAATTTGATATTTTGACTATGAAATGTATAATGCAAATGATTGTTTTGATGAACGACTGACTACTGTTGAAAATGTGCTAAGTTGAATGCAGATACAAGATCAAGCCTCTAGAAGAAAGGGGGAGTATCACTCGAGAGAAGGACTTGGTCGGGTAACCTTTAATGAAACCTAACTGAGCTTTCACACACTCACTTATAGAATGGTTAAGCCGGGTCATAGTTTCAGGAAATGGGTGAGTCACCTTAAGTCATTTTAGTGTTTGAATTTGAAAGGATCATGGTTTTTGTTGTGAGCATTCTTGGTTTGTGATAAGTGTTTGGTGCATATGAGTTATTCCTTGTATGACTATATTTAATCGATGAGATATGTATACATGAAATGTATATATATGTGTACATGTGCATTCCAATGATAAGCCATACACATGAGTAAATGCGTACATAAGTATACGTAGGTAGACGTACCTATGCATGCTCATGGACAGATTGCCCATGGGCATGGGGGTATGGAATGGACAAGGAGATATATATATATGTACACATAGCATGCATATATGTTTGTCGATAAGTTAGCAAATATATGTGATTGATTGTATAAGCAAAAGTATATGTGATATACATGCATATATACATATATGTACACATATTGAAATATACGAATATGTCGATGTAATGGAACATCCATATGAGTACATCAATAGATGTATATGTGTGTATATGTGTATATAGATATATACATATGATAATATTTATAAAAGGTAACATGGATAGATGCATTTGAATATCGAATGGTTTATTAATGAATTTGTTTGTTAATATATATATATATACATAAAATTATTTTATGTTATATTTAAATATGTATATATATAAATATGTTGTATGCTCGATATAAAAAATACATGGCACTACATATTATAGCGCATTGATAACATATAACCTGCACGTATAAACTTTGTATATAGCGCATTGATGGTAATAATATGTGCACAACATATGTATAGTGAATAAAACATATCAGTAAAGTTCATGTGTAATGTTAAGGCCGTGAGTAAACATTCTAATGTGCTACATGAAGTAATGGCAGTGCTATGAGCACTTGGATAAGCTAAGCCAATGTTATGTGTTGAGTGTTTAAGCAAGACAAAGTCAAACTTAACTAAAACGCAGGAAATAAACATTGACTTAGTCTTTTAAACAGCAAACCAAAAGAATAGGAAACCCGGTGTTTTGATGGCGCCAAAGTATGAATGCCGCAAACCAAATAGAAGTCTTGAACCTACAACAAATTCAAGGATGAGAAGCAATATGAAGTATAAATTGATCACTTATGCAGCTGGCCAAATAAGTCGGCCTGTAGGAGACCATTACCTTGCATTTCTTAACTTTTTTCTTGTTGTCTTGAGGAATGAGGCAACTCATTCTCATGGTTGCATATGTGTTTGATGAGCATCGATTTATGCCACCACCTTATTTTTTTAAGTTGTTGAGTCGAACTAAGGATTTGAGATGTGTCATTTTGAGTAGCTTGTTTGTAGGCAACAAAGGCTCATAATTTTGTATAAATAGAGGAGAGGATTTCCTCATTTGGGATATGCATTCACTTGCATCTTCTATTTTTATCTTAAGATATTTTTGTTTACTAAGCTAAGAGAAGTTGTGAGGCAAATAGAGTAAGATTTATTGTGAGGAAATTCTATGTAGAAGTTCTTGAGAAGTGGAAAAGTTGCAAGTTGATTCTTAGAGTGGATTTAGCTAAGGAACCAGTTGGTCAATTGGAGTATAGCATATATCAAGCATGTGATTCTACTCTTTTTATGTTTAATCTATTTTTGGAAAGATTGAATTTCTTTGATTGTATTGTTTGGAGAAATGCATTATATTGCTAGAATAGAGAAAAGATAGGGAAAGGAAAAGATTCTTGTTGTTGTGATTTCTTTATAAATGTTTGTACATACTCCATATTAAGGAGTGGATGTGATCAATAATATTATGTACTAGGATATGATGAAGCTTATATAGTTTATAAGGTTATTTATTTTAAAGTAATTGTGTAAAACTCATAGGTTATTCTTGGGATTAGATTGTCCCATGAAGGGGATAGCTTATGCATGTGAAAACTTAGTAGAAATGCTATTGTGATTGGAAAAGGGAATAGGTTGCTTCCAAGGTTAGAGATTACATATTGAAGGGAATTACCTATGCATGGTATTTAGATGGTCTTAAATCAAATCAATCTAGGGTAGTGTATGTGAATAGGATGACTTTCACTTGAAGTACTAAGTGAAGAATACTTTGGCCAAATTAGTGTAATTTTCCACTGGTTGCACTGTCAATTCACTGTGTTCCTATTATGCATACTAGTTCAGGATTGTAGTGGGTATACAAGTTCTAGTTATTTAGGACATAACACTAGGCTCAAGAAGGTTATAGTTATGAGGTTACCTTACCAATATCTTCATCGAATGGAGGGCCATCTTACCATATGTGGTAGATGTGCGGGGAACCACATTAAAGTCTATGGTTAGTGGAAAAACATTTGAGTGATGTTTCACATTTTGACAATATCCCTGGGGTAAATAATTTGGCTATTTAAATTTTTGGCTTAAATATTTAACTAGAACTTTTAAAATCTTCATATTAAATTATTGTTTACACAACAACTTTAATAACTCAGTATTATGCTTTAGACTTTATTATTTAACCCTAAATGATGAGTCATTATTTTACCCTATTGATTCCACCTAATTTTAACTCAGAATGTGAAAATGTGAAAATATCACATTCACAAACACATAGAAATAAAAAATTGCAAATTAATAAAATAGAAACATATTTGAAATAAACCTATTCCAAATTACACTCCATGAATAAATTAACATTACATAATCCACATAGCGACGGGGAGGAGCGCTCTGGGCAAGAAGAGGAGCGGGGCTCCCATTTTGAATTATGTTGGTGATTCTGGAGGGGAAGACTCTGAATCTGACGATGATTCATGGCCGAAGGCGTTCCAAAAACTCATTTCTTTTGTGTTGGGCTTGTTTGTCGGGTCTGGATCCCTGTTTCCGACGTTTATGGACGGGTCGGGTTCGCTGCTTTCTCGTGTAGTCCCCTGCCTCTTCTTTTAGCGGATCTTTCCAGTGCTTTTGTTGTGGTCGTTCTGCAACTGGTCGAGGGTTTTGGAATCCTGGTGCTTTGCGGTGTGAGCAGTTTTTGCTCTTGGAATCTTGGAGGCTTTATGGAAAGACTTGGAGAAGCCTCGGAGAAAACTTCATCAAGCTCTCTTCATCTTTTGTGGAAATCTTTTGAGGTAGGATTCTTTTCCTTAGAATGTAATAGTTTATTTTATTGTAAATGTGTTAATGGAGGTTTTGGATAAGTTTCTTATTACTTAGTTGTTATTGTGTGTATGGAATAGGTGTGTGTGGGGTTAGGCTCTCCCAAGTTGATGAAAGAAACCTATGTGTGGGGTAATGGAGGTGTGGAACCTCCAAAGTGATGTTTTTTTCTCGTTGAGGAGGAGAGTTTGTGAATATGAGTACCCTTAGTTCCATTGGGAAATTTGAGGAGAAATAGTGTGGTAAATTTTGGAAGGAGTTATGAAGTATATGGAGGTATTCAGTCCCTTTGAGAGAGTTGTTACTTGTATGAAAATGTGTTCATGGTTCTATATTCATCCCCATTGGAGAGA
Organism: Sequoia sempervirens; assembly: GCA_007258455.2. Taxonomy (NCBI): domain Eukaryota; kingdom Viridiplantae; phylum Streptophyta; class Pinopsida; order Cupressales; family Cupressaceae; genus Sequoia; species Sequoia sempervirens. Next base: position 34,893 of record VDFB02079823.1, on the reverse strand, counting down.
GTCCCCTCTCCTCTCCCTTCAATGAACCATGTAAAGGTATCATTTGTGAGTGTATCCTTAGGTAGGGTTGTGTGTGTTCCATGAGTTGTTTGTGTGTCTATTATGTATTGTGCACCCATTTTTCTTATGAGCCTCCTAACTTAGGGGTGTACTTGTAAGCAAGCCCAAAGGTTGGGAGATGAGCTTTTCATTAGCTTATGGGGAAATTATGTTTTTTTTTGTAGGTTTTGGTGTATTCACTTGGGGAATTCTTGCTATTGGAATGGCAATCCTTTTTTCCACTATTGGGTTGGATATCATTTCATCTTCTTGTTTTTTGTTGGAATAGGTAGAGCAAGTTGTTGAAAATGCTTCCTAAATGGATTTTCTATGAAAAGTTGTTTATTTCGAGTTTGTAAATTCTTGTGGATGTTGTGTTTAAAATTAGGTTGAAAATTTTTTACAAAAAATATATATCTATTGTATTTATTTTTAAAAGGGGGGATTGCTTGATGAAAGAAATTATTGTATATTGTTGCATTTCTCCCATTTAAAGACTTTTAGAGTTATATGTGTTGGTTAAATACAAATGAGTAAAAATGATTGTTTAAAGTGTGACATTAACACATGCACACACACGCACACGCACGCGCACACACACACACACACAAATATTATATGTTGTTATGTTTCCTTTTTAAAACATATATATATATATGAATGACTAGGTTTTATTGTCAAATATATATACATTTTTTAGTTATATTTTAAATCGTAAAAAATAAAAAATAATAATTTAATATGGGAGGGTTGAAGCCCTAGCTACTACTATAGCAACTATGGGGCATGGTACTTCTGCTCGCCTACTCCCCTTCCACATGGGTGTGGCCATTATGGGTGTTGTGACTCCTTTGGGGGCCACAACACACATAGGGGGCTCAACCCCTATGGGGGGGGCGCAAACTCTGTCGTTATTTTTTTTTGTTTAAAAGAATAACATTAAAATTGTGTGCATGTCCTTTGCATACCGTGTTCAAAAAATAACTACAAACAAAAATATACACATACACAATGAACTAAATATATATTATGTATTATATATGTATATATAAAAATATATATAATATATAAAATTTTGACCTACAAACAAAAAGATATATGCATAGTTAGCATATTTTTAAATATAAAAATATGTATATTTATACAAACAAATTTAGGCTCTAATTTATAAAATTATATATAAATCAATCAATCAATAAAATACCAAGATCACGAAGATTTCAAAATAAAAAAAAATAAACCCTTACCTTTAGAGGAATTTCCTCTTCAATCTATGTTATTTCAAAGGAGGATGAAATGGAGTTGGGGCCTTTTTAAACTTGAGTTTAGGGTTGTTAAGTTGTCCTAATGGTTTAGGCCTTAAGTGGAGTTAGGGATAATTAATTCCTCCTTGAATGAAATTAATCTTGTACACTTTTAGGAAATGCAAACTCTTAGGTGAAATATGTAATTTTTTGATGTTGTGTAATTTAGTACTTTAAGGTTATATGACTTGTAATTGCTTTGTGATGATGTGATCATTCAAGTTATTTAGTCAAATAAATCAATTAATTAATTAACTTAGTTGAGAGTGAATGGCATTAAATTCAATTAAATTTGAAATTAATTTGTAATCTAATTTTATTTCAAAATTTAATTTTTAAGAGAAATTTAAATGTCTGTCTAGATTTGGGAAATTTCATATTTTATTCCATTTTAATTTAGTTAAGCATTATTCCTTAGAAGTAGAAAATCGTGTTATAGCTAATATTTAATTGGAAATTAATATAATTAATTATTGAAAAAGTTTTGTAGAAAATTATTATCTATGATTAGGTGCATTTAATTATTTTATTTATCATTGTTTTAATTAGTTAAATATTTCAAAATTTAAATACAATGTAGCTTAGTTAGGGTTTAGTTTGTTATAGGTGTTAGGTCACACCTTGGAGGCTTGACCACTTAGGAACCCAGGGGGATGTTACCTTGAGGACGTTCTCCCATGTAGCGTCTTGCATAGAGACAAAAATATTAATTAGGTTACCATCATCACCATAGGGTGTGAGTCATAAATTCTATAACACCCACTCATCTCATTTCTTCCCATGCCTTGTGTGGCATGCTTGTCATGACAATGCACATGCAAAATCAACATGTGTGCACATTACTCTATCATGTCGAGCATGATAGAAGTTAGATTTTTATTTTTTTAAATGTGGTTCATGTTTTCATGTCCATGTGCAAATGTGGGCACAATTGAATGCCAAGCTAGAGAAGCTAAACAATGAACAACCTCCTCATGAGTAGACTAAAGTCGAGTCAATGTTAAAGGAGAAGTACATTAAGCAACTGGAACAAGATGTGGGTAGGACTCCCCAAGCAAAGCTAATGGAGGAGTGGGACTTGTCAAAGTCACACCAATTGCAAGAGAAATCCCCTCAAAACCCACATGGCCACCAATCTGAGAAAACTTGTCACCTAAGGGGAACCATCCACTTGAGAATTGGAAGCATAAATAGTCAAGCGATCCTCGTAGGCATTCCTCCATCACATCGTCACAAGTTTATGTTGGGAGAGTGGGCAATCAAAAGCCAAATGGTCAACAACTAAGCATTGTATATATTTGAAGGAGAGACCTTGATAGTCAAGAGGTTGATTCCAAACCCTTTTCTTGCCATCAAAATAATATCCCTATGAAAAGACTTGGAGATATCAATGTCCATTAGAATGCAAGCAAACATAAGACCCATGTAGAAAGTAGTAGAATCCCCCTTCTAGAAGCAACCAATAGCATTGCATATGGCTTCATAACCAAAATCTTCCCAAAATTATAAAGGAAGATTCAAAAGTTAACCCACATGGGCCTAACATTGAAAGGTCCAAAGAAGGGGTTGAAGGAGATAGACCAAAACTTGACCAAGAGAGAGTTATATAATAAAGGTTCACCTAATAATTAAAATACAAGTGAGCCTATTTGTTTTGACAATAAAAATGATAATGTATAATCAATGTGTCCAAGAGGTCTTAAGGTGAATTATTGGATCCTTAAAGCAAATGGCATTTTACTTAGAGCAAAACTCCCTAAGAAAATGAAATGACTAATCAAAAATACTCTCTCTCACACACACACACACCCATATGGATTATTGGCATGAAACCACTAATTGAAATCTCTCTCCTCCCTTTAGCTCTAACCCTCCCTCTCTCTATCTCCCTCTCAATCTCCTCTACCTTTGTCTCTTTCACTATCCCTCTATCCCTGGACCATCTCTCTCTTCCTCTATCTTCTTCCATTCAATTTTTCTTTCTATTTCATCTCTATATGTCTCTTGTTTCCCCTCTCTCAACTCATGTAAGATCAACCACACTATTAGATTTCTTTTAAGTTAATTTAAATGAAATTGCATACATATGTGTAACTTTTCTAATATATGCATATATATTTTTATACATACATATATATATATAATTATTTATATTGTACAAAATAGAATATGTAATAATAAATATATACATACATATATTTATATAACAATTTATATTATAAAAATATAACACATAATAATAAATAAAACTATAATATATATTTTATATATACATAAATTTATTTATTTTTTAAATTGGGTTAGCTCCCTTTCGATTAAAACAGAGTGAAAACAAAATCCTCAAACAAGGTTACATGATGTTTACAAATTCTGGAAAAGTTTCTAAAAATATTATTATAAGGATGAAGAGCATCCCATCTTTTAATTCAACAAAGCGTTCTACATGTTGGACATTTTACAACTCTAGGTTCCTCGCCAAGAATCTCATGTACTACTCCAAGTTGCACTTCATCAATCCCCACTTGAACAGCCAAAGGTACTCCCGCAACTCCAAGTTCTTCTTCAATTGCCTTGTACCGAAAACTCCTCCCACATCATCTACAGCACTCCTCCGGTCATATGCAGATATAGCCTTGTACACCAAAATCTGCAACGATTCTTTTTTATATATTTGTTATTACCAAGCTTTCCATACACATTTCTTTTTGCGATGTCAATGACAATCATAATGACCTCATCGTCATGTAAGTGTCCCATTTCAAACCTTTTTGTACCCACAACTTATTTGATTACGCCGAGAAGCGTTTTCTACAGTGGCAGGCAACCGTGTACATAAAAACACGCGATGAACATCACCACGGTTGATTTGAGCGAGAAAACAGGTCCACTGCTTGGTTATGCCATGAATAATGCCAATGTTTGTGCGTGCATTCCGGTTGACGCGAACAGAGGTCACCAATCCGTGAAAAAATAATCCTTTTTTTTTCAAGGATAAGAACGTTTATCCTTGCCACCCGCACAACCATTATTATCAGTTATAGTTCAGTAACTTTGTATTTATTCCTTCAAATTTGTTCCAAAATAGAAGTGTTGCTTGTCTGTAACGAAAAAACTGTTTCAATCATGAGAAGAGGAACCAACAGAAGAGAAGGAGCATTCTGTTCTTGTCTTGTTTGGGCACGGGCATTTCTGTCCGGTTAGTTATATTCTATTGCTTCACTCCACATTTCTTTTGTTGTTTACAACATGATACTGTGTTTTTTTTTGCGGAGGTTTGAAAGGTTAAATGCAGTTTTGTTGGTTTTTTTGTTTTAGTTTAAATTCTCTGGAAAGATTGATTCTATGCTTGTGCTTCGTCTTCAATAGCTTGGCTTGAGAAATCTTTTCAATAAAGCTCTTCACGATTGCAGTAGGAATGTTACAAATCTGTTGGTATTTATTGCCGTCAGGTCTAGCTCCAGGCTTTCGCAACTTCATACATCTATGGCCTTGTTCAGTGTGATATATTTGATAGAAGGTTATCTTCCATTTTTTGCCACGTATTGCGCTTCTAAGGAAGATCCTTACACAATTTATGCTCTCAAGTTTTTTAAGAAAATGATGAAATACTACAAATCAAAGTGATTTTGTTATTTTTACACATTTAAGTTGATCAATTTTAAAGGCTTGGAATGATCTAAATAAATGCCAGGCTCCTAATGGTTGCGTTTATTTCAAAACTTCTTGCTCCCACGGAAATCTTACTGCGAGTGCTATTTACAACAGAAAAATTATTTAATTTTTAAAAAAGATGAAAGCTGGTGAATCTTTCATTTGATCTTTCTTTTTAATGAAAAACACTATATAAAATAGTCCAGACTTGAAGTACAGAACGACATGCTATGGTTTGTACAGAATGACATGTTTCGGCACGGTGCAGCTAACTACAAATTTGGGAGAGTGAAATTGACCGTCTCCTTTAATATTTTTAACACGGGAATTCATAAATATTTTCTACAATGAAGTTACGCTTTACGCCCCTTACTTATCTTGAAATGCTTCTTTTGCTTCCGATATTTATCATGATCTTTTTTTGCTTCCAATATTTATCATGATCAACTGAGTAAGCTTGAGAAGTAATAATCTACAAGCTCGGTACTTCTATGAAAGAACAGTAACAAACTCATGAAAGGTAAAAAAATAATCACAAAACTTAGAATTATGTGCAACAAGATTATTTATGTGTCTGCTTCCAATAAACTATTCTTTACTTCACTATAAGTGACTATAAGTGGAACCTTATTCCCCATTTGAGATGAAAATTCTACGCCATACAAAACATACAACAGGACTTCATAACATACAACAGGACTACAAGATTCATTCCAAATTTCATTAATACCCAAAGCAGACAGCATTGGAATAAATCCAAAAACAGGAGGATTTCTGCACATTAAAATACTCAGGTATGTGGGAAGTAATTCAGTAATAGAAAGCAGCGATTTCCACAATGAGGAGCCAGGTTCAAAACTCAACAAGTTTGCACCTGCTAGTTATGCACTCCTACAATTAAAAGGTCTTTTCAGGAAAGGCCAGTCACAAAACCTGCGTGAATATTAACGATAGAAAAGAAACTCGTCATACTGTGGATCTGTTGCCTTGGACATATTCCTATTTTCCTAACAAAAACAGGCCTGTGGATTGATTGAAGATATGAGAATACTAGATAGAAACCAGGGGATGACAATATGGCCTACCACCAATCCTCAAGGTATCCTGAATTTCTTAAAGAAGTATATTATGTTGAAAGATACTGTAAGCAAAACCTCAAATCCTTTAACATAATTTGCTTCTTCTTTAAGAAATTCAAGATGCCTTGAGGATCATTTCATAGTGATAGGCCATATTGTCATCCCCTGGTTTCTTTCTAGGTTTCTCATATCTTAATATATCCACATATTCTATAAGTTTTGACATTAATACCAGTGAAAGAACTAAAATATTGTAGAGCAATAATAAGCAGCATGTAGCTAATAGTAGTATGCAACCTTTCGACCAGTTTTATCTTCATCTCGATTCATATCATATATCTTTGTTCTCTTTCAGGCTCTATAAGCAATTAGTAACTTAAAACCTGATTATCTTTCCTCTGTAAATCTGATTCTGAAATCTGGACTGTAATGTCTTAGTATTTATGGATTTATAAAATCGTGTTCCCTTAGATTAATTCCCTTCAGTAAATTTGTAAAGCCAAGATGAAAGTGTATTAAATACAAAAGGATGTAGTATTAGTATCGAAGTAAAGTGTAAACAAAAGAAATTTTATCCGTAATTGTGGAAAAGTCAATACCTCTTCAAAATGCTAAATTAGAAAAATCTGCATGATAAAAGGGGGTTTTCCATCTCAGATCAGTCAGATGGAGCACACTCGTTTAAACACCTATACCCGGCCATACAAAATTCTGAAAGTCACTGTGATTCATGCAAGATGTGTTCACACAGCCAGAGGAAGGAATCAACCATCATTCTTACAACAGCAATGGTAATATCACATTAAACAAGATTCACATAAAGAAATTTTATCCGTAATTGTGGAAAAGCCAATACCTCTTCAAAATGCTACACTAGAAAAATCTCCAATATAAAAAGGGGTTTTCCATCTCAGATCAGTCAGATGGAGCACACTCGTTTAAACACCTATACCCGGCCAGACAAAATTATGAATGTCACTGTGATTCATGCAAGATGTGTTCACACAGCCAGAGGAAGGTATCAACCATCTTTCTTACAACAGCAATGGTAAAATCACATTAAGTAAGATTCATATATATCTAGCAGAACATTTTGTTACTTTGCTTGAAGACAGCCATCAAAATATAGATTGCAGAATCCCCTTCACTTTTGATTTAAACTATCCAGTTTCCCTTGCAAGTTGGCTTTGGGTAATCACCGATCAGGCAGACTATCAGCCTCTGTTATAAACTCATCTAATCACACCATACTTCAAACTCATAAAGGCTGGTTTGCTATTCATGTTTCCAAGTTTTCTAAGGATCAAAGGTGGAATGGATACTGGCACTTCTCTAAATTTATTATGTAGCATAAAAACTTCTGATAAGCATCCATTGACTAACCAGACCTAATTTTGAAATGTCAATAAAGATATCCAACATAACCAAATGCTGTGAACGGCCGAAGCAAGTGAAACAGATAAAAGCTAACTTTTTAGAAAGGTGAGATACGTGAAGTTTGAAATATGCCTTGGCAATCACACATTAAGAAGCCTTGGAAGATTGCATCCCACGGACTACAACATCATTGAGACCTCTTCAATGCCAAATATGAGTTAAGATAAAATCATAACAAATGTTTTCCACGACATTGTCATTCAAGAAGACCCCTAGAGATTCACTAGTAAAACTAAATATTTTGAGAACAACCATTCCAATCCAAAAGTATGATCCATAATCCTATACTTCTGGTTAGAAAATCCTATCTAGAAGACCCCCAAAAGATTCACTAGTAATAGTTAAAACTAAAAATATTTTAAGAACAACCATTCCAATTCCTATCCAATAATCCTATATGGGATCCTCATTAATAAACATAATAGCGAGCACAAAAAACTTAACATGTTACTTTTGTATATTACTTAATCATAGTAGAATTACACTTATGCACCAGTGAGATGGCAAATGGAAAGTGTAAATGGAATTCAAACACAAAGGTTTAAAATGGAAAAAATAGGGCAGTTTAAAAAATGTCAAAATACTCATAAATGAAGAGTTTGTAGCTGATAGGCTACATATAGTGTGAGATTTGAGCCTGAAACAAGTCTCATGCTTACAAACCACTGTTGAGTCATCAGAAAACAAGTTTTAGCTAACATTTAATATAAATCAACTGTCATTTAATGATAAAAGCCTCCAAAATCTCACTTATCAAGTAGAATCCAGATAAATATTGATTTTTTAACTAGATGGGAACATTCTATTTCCATTTACAATGTTTTTTGTCAGGCAAACTTTCTTTTTTCATTTGTATTCCTTTATGTTAAATCTGTATGCAAATATTTCAAAATCAGATAATACTTAATTTCTTTAAGGGAAAAATCTAGATTTGTCTAAGTTTATTTCACTCCATTATTTAGCACTTATTGTTAATTGTTTTATCCAGCCACATACAACTAGCATTTGCAAAACATAACATCCATATGCACCCATACACATACTCTCTAACATATTAACATACATATAATTTTCTATCAACGTAAATTGTAATCCTTGAACCTCCTTTAGATGCAAGTGCTAGTTATATTTGAAGTGGTTATCCCAGTTTTTTCACAGAACACTGGCTTTTTAATTATAAATCAGTTTTGACTAGTTTTTCAAAAAGTAAAACCCACTGTGTCGGTTTGACTTGGTATAGCCCAAGTGCCGGTACTTACATGAATTATGCTACATGTGTTACCATTATATGGTTAATGGAAAAATACAGCTACAAAAAAATACTTCATTGATCGGCAATAACAGAACCACAAACAAGCCTTATTTTATAAATTTGTTCATATTTGATATTATCTTTATAAGCATGCTGCATTGTTATATCTTTGCAACAGAATAACAAGTGCGATTTGAAAATCCAAAAAATTAAACTGAATATCAATTTTAACATACAGATGTTCTACATACATTTGTAAATGATATTAAGTAACCCAGGTTACAAGTTCCAATAAACTTCACTAAATTCAACATATATATTCAGTATTTTTTACTATATCATATAAAAGCTCATTTCATTATTTAGATTTTTAATAATGCAGAGTATTAGTTATCTTATAAATCTTAAAAATCTAAAAGCAAACATTTAAAAATTAAACCCATTTTATTAAATCATTGTGTATAAATAATGGAAATGTTATGACAGAGACAATTAGAGCATGAAATTATCTTTACATTTAATTTTCAATATTTATTATTATTTTAAAATATATAATTAACCATATTCTTTTACATATTTGTAGTACTTTTTTAATAAAAACATATTTTTCCCATATTTAAAGTCTACCGCACAAGACACTTGGAATCAAAATGGCTACCTTAGAAGTAACAAAATGTTTACCTTAGAAGTAACATGTTATAAAATACAGAGCAGATTTAAACCGTCAAGAAAATAAAGAAGTCTTTACATCAAAGTATAAAGAAAACCAACAAAAATGAATTCTAAGTTATTGAAATTGAACTAACAGGACAAAATTAACAATTCCTAAAAATTTCCAAATCCTTTTTTTAATTATTTGTTCACATTCTTGTGCTTTGAAGAGCAAGTGCAGATTGGATCCCAAACACAATGACCTCTGGCATTATTCGCAAAATTCAGAGAGATAACAAAGGGCGGGTTTATACTGACAAAAAATAAAGAAATCTTTACATCAGGGTCTAGAGAGAAATCAACAAAAATGATTTTAAGTTGCTGAAATTGAATCTAACAGCACAAAATTAACAAATCTTCAAAAGAATATGAATTTCCCAAACCTTTTTTATTATTGGTTTACAATCTTATGCGTTGCAGAGCAAGAGCAGATTGGATCCCAAAAACAATGGCCTCTGCAACATCATTCGCCAGATTAAGTGGGACAACACCAAGGGGTATGATTTCCTGAATGACATTCTGAACCCTGGCTGGATCAGCTGTAGCAGGATTTAGGGCAGGCGTGAGCTCTGCGGGTAACTGAAATGCGGTCATTGCAGGAAACTCAAGTCCATCATTCATTCCGAAGGGTACAGGCTCGCGCCAAGAGGGTGCCATGATAATCCTACAATATAGCCACCCAAAATCCCAGGTTTTCAGATTTCATTTGCCATCAAATTCAAACTAAAATAGAAGAAAAGTGCCGCACAAGAAAAATCCTAAAAAGTCTAAACCCCATAATCAAAATCCAGAAAAATTCATAGAATTTCAAACAGTAAAACTTCAAACCACAGGCTTTGAAGTCCTGTAATTTCAAACCCTAACAAAATCGAACACTAGAATTTCGAACTCCAGAACTCCAAACCCTAAAAGACTGACAATTCAAACCGTAGAATTTCAAACCCTAAAAATTCAAACCGTAGAAATTCAAACCCTACAAAACTGAGGCCCTACAATTAAAACAATTGAAAATTCAATCATCATGAGAATATTCACCTTGACCAAAATTGTTGTGGTTTTGAAAGAAAGGCCTGTGACTGCTCAACGGCAAATGAAGCAAAGCAAGATGCTACATGTCGATGCGCCCAAGTTTTGTACGCGCCAGCTAACTTAACCACCGTATTTTATTTTAGTTTGAAGGACAATTGTTTTCCGACAAGCTCAAACTAACTTTCCCACTTACACATCTCATTTTTACTTATATATGCCACGCCAATTGCCAAACAAAATATGACCGAGGCCCCCATTATGACTCCTTTTTTTTTGGATGGAGGGTTTTACATCAAATCTAGATTCATTTTTGCAAATCTGATTTGGGCGCACGAGCCATAGGCTGAACCTCTTCAGCTAAGAGCCAAGGATTGAGGGGTGTCCATTCCGCCAAATTCGCCTCGGGCATGATCCTGACCTCATCCCTTATGATGTCGGACTCTTGCAATCAACAAGACTTGATCTCTGGTGGGCTCATTTAGAACCATTTAACTTCACCAATAGACTAAGGGTCCATTGAAATAATTATAGTCCATACATATTATTAGAGTAAAAGGAATGTTAAGTTTTAATTTAAATAAGTTTAATTTAGATGAATAAAGTCTACTTTAATTTGAGTGTGCTTATCTATTAGGGTGTGCACTCACATTCTCACCAATGTTAGCACATATATGATTACTATTCTCATCAAAACTTGGGTATATTCACATTGACCTACTTGAGCTGTGTCTAGAATAGAGGTAGTGTATATGAGATTAAGTAATGAGTCTTGTAGGATTATGGCTAGGCTAATTTCAAGCTCATCATATTTTATGTTAAAGGAATTTCAGTTGTATCTTAATAGAATAGCTTAATGTTTATTATTGTAAGTATATTTTTCGAATCTAAATTTTACTATGAAAGATAGTTAGGCATGGGTGTTCATAAATTGTAAAGCATATCTAGATTTGTGTAGCTAAGAGCCTTGGTTTTTTAGAAACAT
>VDFB02079823.1:0-22741 GCA_007258455.2 Sequoia sempervirens | reverse complement strand
TTGTACAAGAAAATTTTATTGGTACTCTCAAATTTCAAATATGATGCATTATTTTCCTCTAGTGCCTTATTTTCCCATTTCTTCGTGGACATCAATTATGAGAGGTACTCTACACTCTTGGGCTTATTATAATGTATTTATCTCCTCATATGGTAGGATGAAAATCATGGGCATCTAATCCATTTTTGTTTAAGACTAAAGGACAACTTCTCATGTAGGTAAATTTATAGCTAACCCAATGGAAATAGGTTTACTTGTAATAGCAAACTCGAGTTATGAAAGCATTGCTATATAGTCTTGTGGTTGAAGTAGAGTAGAGACACAAGAGATACATAAGAATAGACTTGTATTCAATAATATTATGTGAATATACAAAAAGTATGCAAAGGAAAATACAAGAAGCATAGTGTTGTGATTAAGCATTGAAAAATGCATATGCCTAATTTACCAAATGTTCTTTGGAGTGCAACCAAACTAGCTTGAATGATATGATTTGGCTCAATACTCAATAGACCAAACCCTATCAATATATTAGCTTAGAAAATGTACATTGGTGTGTATTTATACACTAGGTTTGTCAACTAAGCCTTACATAGTATATTGTTAATTGTCATGTGTGTATGGTGCACTTCCCATTAGGCTAGAGTTGTGACAGATGATGAATTCATATGGTGTTGGTAGATACAACCATGTGAGTTAGATACAACCACATGCGAAACATATATGGAGCCTAACTAAGTGTGTTGGTGCATATGCATGTGGAAGCATTGTAGGAGCAGCTAGTAATGTTATATTATCCAAGCTAAAGTGTAGACTACTAAAAGTGGCACAATGTGACTAAAGAGTGCATGCACAATTATCCTATGTATCTTAGAACTTCTTGGAAATAATGCTTGCTCAAATGTGCATGAAGCCATTCTACTAGATGATGCCACATATTAGAGGCATGTGGAGCCTAACTAAGTGTGTTGGTGTAGATGAATGTACAAGTTGTGCACAATGCAAAAGTATTGTAGGATTTTGTAATGTTATTATTGAAGCTTAAGTGTAGACTCCTAAAAGTAGCACAATGTGGTTGAAAAGTGCATGCATAGTTTTCCTATGTTATCTTCCTTAGAGATTCTTGCAAATGATTCTTGTAAAAATATGCACGAAGCCATTATGCCAGATTATTAGTCATGCATGAAACATCTTGGCATTATATCTCTTCACAAGTCATGGAATTTTAGTCAAAGTTGTATCTAACATGAATGAAAAGGATTATTTGTGAAGGCCATAAGCATATCATAGGAGTGCTTGTAAATATAATTCCACCAGAAGGCTTAATGGTGATTGACATCATCAAATCACTTTTCTCTTATTGTCAAACCCACTTAGGGCCTTTAGAGCATTTATACCCCTCTATTGGTATCCATAATTTTGAATAAAATTACTACAAGAAATTATTATTTAAAGGAGTTTAGAATAGGGTACTACACACGAATATTAGTAACTCCATCATCAGTGGCATGTTTCTCATCTATAGTGACCAATCTAGTGGTTTTGTAATACTAAAATTGTTTAAATATGCATATAGGGTGGTGTTGGGATTTAAATCTCAAAATATTATTCCAAGGTTCTAGGAGAAAAGGAATTGACTTTATAATATATTTTGGTTTCTCTATCCAAAAAGAGAAAGATTAAATAGCCCATAATTCTTCTCGCCATATTCTAATGGAATCTTAGACATTTTTTATTTATCAAAGAAGTTTTTATTTACATGATCAATGTAAAAGAATTGGAGACAAATGTTTAATAAAATATTTAAAAATATAATAAGTTTATATATAATATAATGGTAGTATAATCAAGTTCATCATCATAATCTAAAAGGTCAAGTAGTATATAATCCACAAGTTTAGGAAGATTGTTTTAACCTCTAAGGGAATCAACTAGGTAACTTGTTCATTTTAATATCATAAAAAAGGAAAAAGGTAAGGGATTTTCCATGGGGAATTTGGTATTCCCATTTGTTAGAATTATTTAAATTTTTAAGCATTAGTTTTGCAGATTATAAACAATCTGAGAGAAATCTTGATGTGCACAAAAGCAACAAACATAATGAATATCCTACAACGGGGTCATAGACAACCTAAGAGAATATTAAGGGTGTGTGCAAATTTATAAATAATGAATTTTAGTCTCAAAAATTTGGGTTTGATGTGATTCAAATCCAAATACATACAAGAGGGGGTTTTTTCTTTAGTTGCACTTACTATATGGTTTTGAAGTCATTATAAAATGATCAGGGGTTTTGTTCAAATACAAAGAAGTGACAAAATTTTAACTCCTTCATCCGCAACATTTCATTTGACATGGACATGAGTAATTTTCACGGTGAGGAAGGGGGAAGATCATTGTCTCTAAATAACGTCATTAGTGATCAAAGATTTTATGAAAGAAGAAGGATTACTAAGTGGTTTTTAAAATTTAAATAGATTAGATTTGTGTAGTGGGGGACTTGGCTAAAGGATATGGCATTAGGGATATTCATCTCAAAGACAATCTTTATAATCGCATTATGAGCATGTGTACTTGTGTGTGTATATATGCTAAAAAATAGATAATTACAAAGACCTCTAAACAAGGTTTCCAATATTAGCCTATTCCTTCATGTCCTCCTAAATAAACTCCTCAACATTGTTTTTATTGTTAGACTCATATCCCTTCTCTAGTGTTGTTATGTAGGATGTCACCCATGTTTATTGTTCTAGAGTCAAAGAGTGTCAATTTATCTTTCATGAGCTTCTAGAAGCCTTCCAAATTATACTTTGTTTTTCCTTCCCTAAGAAATCAATAAGCCTTCCTCACAACACTATTTTCCCTAAGCACTTGAAGTGGGAAGACTACTCCCAAATTTTCTACATCTATTGTAATACCATAATAGTCCATGGCTTGGACAACCACACTTAGATATTTTAATTGTATGTAGTTTGTCGCCAGTAGCTTCCCCCAAGATATTTTCCCTAGAAATTCAACTATTTTGAACAAGAATAGTTCAATGAAGTTCTAATCATGCTTATGACCAACAACCTCATCGAATTCATAGGTTCTAATCATAGCTAAGATTGTGCTCTTTGCATGATCAGAGCCTATACAAAATAGCATGTTCAATTGAGTTAAGAGAGAGATAAATCATTGCATTTACATGAGAAATTCTTGAGAGATATTTTATGTGCCATATTTTGGTCGTGTTAGAAAAAGTGGAGGAAACTCCATAATTAAGGCTTTAATAGCATATATCTTCGAGATGTTGATTTATTGTTAGACTCATATCCCTTCTCTAGTGTTGTTATGTAGGATGTCACCTGTGTTTATTGTTGTAGAGTCAAAGAGTGTCAATTTGTCTTTCATGAGCTTCTAGAAGCCGTCCAAATTATACTTTGTTTTTCCTTCCCCTAAGAAATCGATAAGCCTTCTTCACAACAATATTTTCCCTAATAACTTGAAGTGGGAAGACTACTCCCAAATTATCTACACGTATTGTAATGTCGTAATAGTCTATGGCTTTGACAACCACACATAAATTTTTATTGTATGTAGTTTGTTCCTAGCAGCTTCCCCCAAGATATTTTCCCTAGAAATTCAACTGTTTTGAAAAAGAAGAGTTCAATGAATTTCTAATCATGCTTGTGACCTACAACCTCATCACATTCATATGTTCTAATCATTGCTAAGATTGTGCTCTTTGCATGATCAGAGCCTATACAAAATAGCATGTTCAGTTAAGTTAAGAGAGTGATAAATCATTGCATTTGCATGAGAAAATCTTGAGAGAGATTTTATGTGCCATATTTTGGTTGTGTTAGAAACAATGGAGGAAACTCCCTAATTAAGGCTCTACTAGCATATATCTTTGAGATGTTGATCTAATCATGCATGGATTTTCCATAGGTGAGAGGAAATTTCCATTTATGATATAGAAAATGTTTCAGTGCATAGGGGATGCACTATCTCCACCACCAAATTATGATTTCAATATTACACAAGAGTACAAAACACCCATATATCAATAATCTAAAGAGATGGCAATTGAAACTTTGAAATTAGTGACGGTCCTTCCAAATCCAAATTAGAATCACTTATGCAAATTCATGTTACTCCAAGCATTTTGGCTTCCAACTGTAATTATGTCCTTGGGCTATTCAATAGCATGATTTTCCATTATATTTACTACTTTATTCGCCTCTTGATAACAATGTTGTAATGAGAAAATAACCAATCTATCGAGAAACGACCAAATGTGCTCCAAGATGTTTCTTAGTTTCCGGTTAGAGACACTTCTACTTCAAACTTGATGTTGATGCATATCATCAAGTCCTCTTTTATGTCAATACAACCAATGTGTTTTGGATCACACAACTTAAGCCCATTTAGAAGAGCTTGCAACTTCACTTTATTGTTTGTTTCGGGTTGTAATTTTTAGAAATGGTCCAAATGAGGTTATCGAAGTCATCCTTGATAATACACCTAGCTTCAGAGACACCTAGGTTACCTTGTGAAGCACCATAAAAGTAAAATTTTAACCTTTTGTTTGGAGGTGGGCGTCAATTAATTTTTGGCCTCTCACTCTTTATTTTATAGTTATGTCTACCATCGTGATGAATAGGGGGAAGGATAATGGATATATAGAGAGAGACAGATAGATAGAGAGAGAGACAAAGAGAACGTTAATCAAGAAAAGGTTGGTTTAAAAAAAAAAAGGAGAAATAAAGGAAGGTTATGGTAAGTGGAGAAGGGTCTCAAAGGTTTGTGATGGGAATGGTTTATTTATTTTGGTTTTCGAGCTTCACTACTAGAAATGGGTGGTGATATGTGTTCATCACCAACCATTTTAGGAACCAACCACAAGTGGCATTTTTTTTTTTTGCATTTACAAAGGTTTTAATGACATTTTAGGAAAGAAATTAGCTTTGAAAGTTTGATGAGAATATCACGATTCATTTAGGTAGTTGGAGTTGATGCAATGAATGAAGTCTTACAAGTCTAAACTATTGACTAATTTCTTATTGTTGGATGTGTCATAAGGGTTTGAGGTTGATTCAACAACACCGGTTGGTTGGTTTTAAGGATAAGGTGAATTATTTAAATAGGGATTTTCATAGATCTCTAAATGGGCATTAGAGTGGCTAGACATTTCATTTTTTCTTTGCATTTCATTGAACTCTTTTGTGTTAAGGAAGTTTTTAGTATCTTTCACAAGTCATGGTATCTTGGTCAAAATTGTAGTTTACTGTTAAGGAATTTTTTAGTATCTTTCACAAGTCACGATATCTTGGTCAAAATTGTAGCGTACATGAAGGAAAAGGATAATTTTTGAAGGTCTTAAAAATCTCATGGGAGTGCTTGTAAATATAACTCCACCAAAATAAATTATCGAGGCTAAAGGGTGATCGACATTTTCAAATCACTTTTCTCTTTTTTCCAAGCCTAGTTAGGGCCTTTAGTGCATATACACCTCTCTATTGATGAAGGTTCCCTATCCATGGTAAGGGATCTCAACTACCTCTAGGTTGGGGATACACTTTAGGGCCTCTATCCATGGTACAGAGTACTCATTCGATAGGAGGGTTTCCCTCTTCATTTCAATCGAGAGCAAAAGTAACCTTGACTGATTCAAGGAGATATCAACAATTATCCATTCTATGGTATCAAGTGAAGAGGAATAGTTGTTCAAGATCAATGACACTTATATGGTCTCAAGTGACTTCAAATTTTTTTTACATAATTTGTGAGCTTGTAATGATATTTTAGGAAAGGGATTAGCTCTGGCAGTTTGATAAGAATGTTGTGGTTCATCCGAGAAGTTGGATTCGATGCAATAAATGAAAATTCACATCTATATTATTAACTAGTTTTTCATCATTTATCGAATGTGACATTAGGGTTTAGGTTGATTCAACAATGGTTGTTGCTTGTTTTACAGGATTAGATGGGTTATTTGAATTAGTATTTTTGTAGATCTTTGAATGCACATGACAATGGCTGGAAATTCCATTTTCTTTGTGTTTCATAAGAATTTTTTTGGTGTTCAAAAAATGATAAGTATCTTTCAAAGTAATGGCATCGTGGTCAAAGTGACTAGCTAACATGAAGGAAAAAGGCTTACTTGTGAAGGTCAAACAAATTATCATGGGAGTGCTTGCAATTATAATTCCCCCAAAAGAATTTGTTGGGTCTTGATAGATTGGCATCTCCTAATCGGATACGATGATAGTTTCCCTCCTTGTATTGGTCAGGAGCATAAATGCCCTTGACCAATCAATAATCAACCATTACATGGCATGAAGTGATGAGAAATAGTTGTTCGAGATCAATGGCACTTGATGTGTGTGAGTCTCATTGTTTGAGATGATTTTATACTAGGAAGGAATAGCTATCCCAAGGTACATGAGGAAAATATCTTTTATACTTTTAGATTAGTTGTATCAATTGCGAGATAGGAGGAAAAGGTAGAATTGTGTGTACAATGACTTCATCATCGACAACATGTTTTTTATTTGTAGGGACCAATTTAATGATTTTGTGATATTAAAATTATTCAAATGTGCACATAAAATGGTTTACGATTTAAATTGCTCGAAACATTATTTCAAAATTGGAAACCTGACTTGCACTCACATAAGGGAGAATCACTGTGTAGTGAAATAATTTAGAGAAAGAGAATGTTCAAGTCCTTAACAAAATAAGTTGAGAGATGTCATAGCATGCCAAATACGCATTGTATAGTGTGCAGAGTGGTTATAAAGGAGTCTACCTGGGGGAACTCGGAAATACATTTCCAATGACGTTACCAGTACAGGAACAGGTTAAAAGGGAAAAGTGGGGGCATTCCGAGAATCGAACTCGGGACCTCTCGCACCCAAAGCGAGAATCATACCACTAGACCAAATGCCCGTTGCTGAGCAATGTTGTTTATTAGCTATTCAAGAAGAGATTACTGGACACACTAAAGCAGAGAAAACAAGCTGCTCGTTTGACAGATGGGATGATCTCTGTATTAAAACGATTAGCATCGTCTTTGGGTCAAAACAATTTACCATACCCGTTTGCAATGGAAATTGAAAATTTTACAAATAGTAAAAGGCAGGGGCATTCCGAGAATTGAACTCGGGACCTCTCGCACCCTAAGCGAGAATCATACCACTAGACCAAATGCCCGTTGATGCATTCAGGGGTCAAAATAATAAATTTATCACAATAATTTGAAACAACTTTTAAAAGCCGCGATCAGATAAAGAATTTAAAAACTAATTTAATAGTAGATTGAATAGGAAAACGCTTTCAGATTGTTGAGAGTGGGATTTGAACCCACGCCCTTTCGGACCAGAACCTTAATCTGGCGCCTTAGACCAACTCGGCCATCTCAACAGCTTGCCTTAAAACTAACAGTTTACTATAAGTAAATATTAGTGTTTAGTAAAAGGCCAACATTTATTCCCTAATGTTGTCCCGTAAAGCAGTTATTTGAGCCTCTTCAGTCAATTGTTCAAATTATACCGCATATGCAAAAATAGGCCGTCCGGAGTATATTTCAAATGGGTGGAATAATAGCTCTTGTACTCCTTTGCTTCCGCTGATTCTCTTTTTTATGTTGTAATTTTTTTATTTATTTTAAATTATATAAAGATAAGGGTCTCTTTTGCTTAATTAGCAAGAATGTTCTTTTATGGAAAAAATAACGAAGGATTTTTTTGGGTTAGTGTAAAGGGTTTGATAAATACAATATAGATTGTCTTCAAGTTTCTATGGATCACTTATTATAAATTAGTTTCACTTGGAGTAGTAACAACACATAAATAAACACAACACTATTTTCTAAATGGCATAGATGCAATAGGAAGTTGACTATAGAGTTATTATTGGCCTTGATAGAAAAGGATTTAATGACTAGATTTTCTTAAAAAGAAATTTACAATAATCAGAAAAACTATCGAACTTGGCTCAAGGATGTTTTCAAACCAATAAAACCTTACAATAAGTTGAACAAGTAGCCACTAGTAGACCTTCTATTGTCAACACCCCATGCCAAATTTAAATCCATGTGACCTTGACTATCCAATGAGCATTGCAGATCTCCTACTTGGTATCGCCTCTTTGATTACATATGGAGTACTCTAAAGTATCTCGCAAATATCTAAAGGCCCTCTCCACCACTACCTAGTGATCCTTTCTAGGCTTAGACATAAAATGGCTCAAGACTCCTACTACTTGGGCAATGTCTAGTCTAGTGTAGACCATAGAATACATAACTCTCCCAACTATAGTAGTATATGGCACAACACTCATGTCCTCCATCTCTACAGATGTCAAAAAATAATACTTAACTTTAAAAACTACCTCCATAGAAATAGGAGCACTCGCTAGTTTGTTATTCGACATACTAAAGTGATATGAAACATAGTCAATATACTTCCTTTGACTCACCAATTTTTTTATTCTATCTCTATCACTCACATCTCCATCCCTAATATGGATTTAGTAGCTCCTAGGTCTTTCATTTCAAACTGTGGTGAAGGTTGAGATTTCAAATCCCTAATCATAGTCTTATCATTACCAAATAACAACATGTCATCAACATACAAAGTGATAATTATAAATGGCCATCAACCCATTTGCAACATAATAATTAGATTTAGTCTCGATAAATACCAACCTCAAAACATAATAATCAAACTTATGGATCCCAATTCTAGGAGATTATTTGAGACTGTAGAGGGATTTATTCAATTGATAAACTAACCCTTCCTTACCCTTTTAAATGTAACACTCTTTCTATGGCATATAGACTTCTTCCTCCAAGTCACCATGCAATAAAGTTGTCTTCGCATCCATATAGTCAACGTTAAAGACAAATATAACAACACAAGATAACAATGTTCTAATAGATGTTAGTCCAACAACATGAGAAAAATCTCACCAAAATCAATTCCCTCAATCTAGAGATATCCTTTCTCAACCAACCATTCCTTGTACTTTCAACTTTGCCATCTAAATTAAATTTCTTCTTAAAAACCTATTTGCATCCAATAGGTTTCTAACCCTTGGGAAATTTTGACCCATGATCAACTAAAGCAAATCCCACATATATTATTAATTTTCAATGCAACCATTTCCTCTTCCATGCCCAACTTCTAGTATTCATTACCATTCATTTTCATTACCTCCTTCATAGTTCTAGGCTCATTAGTGTTAGTACTCAAAGAAAAAATGCATCTAAATTAATCAAGGAGGCTATACCTTTCGAGTTGTCATCTTAGCTAAGTGGACCTCCTCAAAGGATGAAGTGGAGGTTCTACTTCTTCCAAACTCCTTGAGCTATATGCACTATCCTCCTCTTTTGATCCAACCTAAACCTCTGGTTGAGCATTTGGTGTAACCTTCTTAGTCTTTCGTTATAGTTGCACAACTAAATTAACATCCTCCTTTAGCTACTCAACTATAGTGGGAGGTTTGAACTCCCTAAAAATCACAAATTTTGACTATAGAGAACCTTTTCGGTCAAAAAATCTTAAATTTTGTACCTTTTCGCACTAATTCCATAGTTAATGAATATGTATTTCATATCCTCATTATCCAACTTTTACCACTTCTACCTAGGAACATGAACATATCTTTCACAACCAACTACATGAAGATGCTAAAGCAAGGGATCTTTTCCCACCCAAACTTTCTAAACATGAACATGAAATTTCTAAAAGAAATACATCTTTCCAATACAATTTCATACATGAATAACAATCAAGTATCCAAATTTATAGTTTACAATTCAATTTAAAGGTCAAGTCTTCCATAGATCTGGATAAATCTTTTGTTTCACAAGCCTCAATATTGTCATTTGCAAGAGGGAGAGCATCACCCGAGCTCTTTACCTCCAACCCCAGATCGGCGGTCCCACCGCACCTTCCAACTAGAAGTGGCCCTACCCTTCAACGAAGAGTATAGACTAAGGAACCCCTAGTATTCCATCTGATTCTCTTATGGTGTGTCCTACATAACCAATACGGTCATACAACTATAGAATTTTCTAGCTAAGTATGACACTATTGATTGGTTATGCAATTCTAGAGCAAAATGAACCAACAAGTGCAAGCAGAGACCTTTGCACTAATTTGGCCAAAGTTTGAAAATATTTCAACCACTTCCTTAAAAATTTGAGTCGTATGTTCACCCACCTCTAACTCAACTTGGAAACCTTTATGACCTAAGGTTAACTCAAACTGACTGTTTGACTAATTGGTTTGAATTTTCAAAATACTTTCATTCATAATGAAAGGAATCATTGTGTCGTTAAACGACTAGGTTGGTTAAGTATATTTTACTTTGAACAACCATGTTATATTCTCGTAACATCTTGGGTCTTGGCGACTACCACTTGTTCAAGTCCTTACTTTGAACCGTGAGAGTAACTACTATCCTATTAATATGTACCTTTAGTTAATATCTTCAATCAATACTTTTTCGATAAGACATTAATCAAACAATGTCAATTTTTTGTACAATTGCTAAATTCTTACAAAATGAGACCATTATTTAAAAAAATGAAGATTTGTGTCACCAAAAATTCAAAAAAAAAAAAGTATTATCAAGTCAAAAATATTTTTTAATGATCTAAATTCTATTGGAAAGACAATTAAGGAAAAAGATAAGAGAGTTGCTCGTAGAGTGATCACTGCCTCATTAGTAAGCCATCATTTGAGAAAGGCTCGTTTAATGGGGAAAACTTGTATTTATTTAAACCTAAATCGCAAAACATTGTCTAGAGCACTCTCAAGAAGAGGAAGACTCAATAGTCATCTTCAAAATGATACATGGCCTTATAGTGGGAGGCTTCCACGTGTTGATAAGAAGCTAAGGAATAACATAAAGAATGAAATTTAACAATTTTGGCACTCTTAATCTAGAGTATCACCGAATGCAAAGGATGTTTTGAAGTTAAGAATTGGCAATCGAGATCGCACAATCAATATTATACATACAATTTTGTGAAACACGCCCAAATTTGCAAATCTCACAAATGGTTTTTGAATCTTGTAAGCCATTTTATTGTGTACCTATTAATATTCGTAATACATGTTGTTGTAAATACCACATAGAGTTTTCAATGTATCATAAACTATTATGCTATATTCGTTCTACTATGCATACTAATGAAATGTTGCAAGAGTGCCATGCAATGCAACTTTTGAAGTCATACAAGGACTTGTTAGATTCATTTTTACGTGTTAAAGGTGATGGTTTCTTTTTTTATAGAAATGATTGTTTAAATGAAATGTTCTTGCAATGTGGTGGTTTATCAAAGTTTTTAACATGTTTTCATGAGGGAAGCAAACATGAATTTTCTAACAAAATTGTTGAGAAACAAAGATTTGAGACAGTGAAATATAGTTTGAAGAGTGGAGGTGAAGGTTATAGATGCTATTTGGTTACAAGAGAGGTAAGTATTATTGATTTTATCTTTGATTTTAAGAAAAAAACTTTACTAAAAGCATGCAAGGCATAGCCACAAGTTCTAATGGTTGGATCAACAATTCATGATGTGTAAGGACTCTTTCCCAATTGGAACTATTATATTCGTGGTTGATTTTGCTGAAAATTACAAATTGCAACCACAAAATGAGTTACAATATTAATATTATCTTCCATTTCTGATAACATTTTTGGACCAAGGATAGTCTTATCTTCTAGCTTATCCCAACTTATAGGAGTTTGACACTTTATTTTGTATAAAGCTTCAAATGGATCCATCTTTATCACTAAATGATAGGAATTGTTGTAAGAAAATTATACAAGTGAAAGAAAATCCTCCCACTTGTATTGTTGATCCATGCAATACATTCTCAACAAATCCTCCAAAACTTGGTTTACCCTTTCCATTTGACCATCTATCTTAGGGTGATAAGTTGAGCTTATGTATAATTGAGTTCTAAGTGATGAGAATAAGGTTTTCCAAAACATTGACGTCATGTGTGCATACCTACCTAAGACGATCTTCTGAGGAACTCCGTGCAACCTAAACACTTCTTGGACAAACTTACAAGCTATGACTAGTGCTCCATTTGTCAAATTTCCACGTATGAAATGGGCTATCTTGGTGAGTCTATCCACCACTACCAGAATAGTATTATGCCTATTTATGAACATAGGAAGACCTTGTACAAAACCCATACTGATGATGAGCCACTTCCACTCCAGAATCTCATGAGGATATAGGAGCCCATTTTGTGTCATGCTTTCGTGCCTCAAGCTCTCTTTTATATGAAATCCACAAAAATGAATTTTGTTCACACCCTTTTAATATATGTTTTCACACCCTAGGGGTCATTTTTTTAATAAAAAATAGTGGAAACTCATTTCTTACATAATTTCCTATTGTGTCTCATATTTTTGTGTAAAATAAATAAATTTTTCTCTTCTTCATGATGGATCGTGAGGAATTAACCATAATTATGTAAAAATTGGCTACTATTTTTCATAAATGTGAATATCTTGTTGTGCTCTATATATTTTTTGTCTTGGTGTAGTTAATTAGACCTTGTGTAAATTTATTTTGTGATGCCAAACATCTAGGTTTTGGTGACTTTATGCTTTTCTCTAACTAGCAATAGAAAATTTAGGGATTCAAAGGATTTTTTCCAAAAATGAGGGCTTTATTAATCCCTTTGATGCATGTGTTTCAAGGGCCACAACTCATATGTCAACATAGTTGGTTGTGGGATAGTTAAGATTCAATTGTCTAATGGTATCAGTGGGATCACTAGATTCTTGCACATCCCTATTTTAGCATGGAACTTGATTTTTGTGAGTTAAATTAATTATGTAGGAATGCAAGTAGTCCTTAAAAATGGAGGTTGTATGATGGCTTGAGAAGCTATGGTACTTGTGAAGGGGGGTCTAGTTGGTAATATTTTTAGCTTGATTCATTCTCTTACATATAATGCAATAGTTCAAATAAAATATGTGGTGAAGAGAGTTGTAAAATCAAAATCTTAGCAATTAGAACTTACAAAAAAAGAGATTTTTTGTATCCAATTATAATGACAATGATCCAAGGACACCTAAACATGTTAATACCTCAAAGATCAAGTTACCCAAATTAAGAATACAATGTTATGGTACCAACACATGGTCTACTTTCTTCCTACGTGATCTTTGTAATGAATGATCACTTGCCATATGTCAAATTTTGTAGTAGCATACCTAAGTTTCTATTATTGGAATCTAAATTATCCTTTACAATAAATCATGTGCCTTTGTGTGACATAAAGGTGGCAGGATGGTGGGCCCATTACAATGTGTTTTCTTCAAATACTAGTTAACAATAGATAATTATATTCTACTTACACCTTACTTATTATGTTGTATCATCCATTATATGATGCTTGACTCCTCTATTTGAATGATCCTTATTCAAATAGACCATAAATGTTATTTTCCTACCTGCACTATTCATTCAAATGGGAAAACACCATGCTTGGGTTTTATGACCATTTGAATATTGTAGAGGCTTGTGTGATTGTGCAAGTAAATGGTCGACCTATTATTTTTTATAAATGTGAAGATTTTGGTGCGATTTACATCTCTATTATCTTTTTGAAATTGATTAAACCTTATGTATATTTATTTTTTGATTCCATAAATCTAGGTTTTAGTGGCTTTGAGATTTTATATGGCTAGGATTATAAGGATTTTATCCATCCTAATAGAGCATGTACACCCACATTAATCACCCATTGTGATGTATTATCATATTTTGAATCATCTTAAGTCTTATGTAATATTATTTTCAGGAGTTTCTTATCTTCCCTATAAGTTCTCAATGACCTAATGGTATTAACTACAAGATTTGGCAAGTAGTTGCATTCTTGGTGGTTTAGCATATGTCTTTAAGGATTCTACATGTTGTTGGTCTATATTGAATCATCTACGGTAATTAGGATCTAGTCTTCGTTCCTTTACAATGAAAATTTTATGTGATCCAAGTTAGATTGTTCAACATGCATTGGCATTGTCTTTTTTATATATTGATTTATGTAGGCCATGTGGGTGACTTGAAGTTGATTTGGCATAATTGAGTATCCTCCATGCACTCTTGTGGCTATTGAATATTTTTTAGAAACAAGGGGAAACTATTGCAATAAAATCCTCTACAAAGTGTATATAAATAAGAAATATGTTTCTTTATCCAAGATTACCATAAAATAATTTTGTATAGATGCATAAATAAAAAATAACAATCAAATCAACAAACCATATGGACAAAAAAAATATGTGGAGAAACCCATTTGGGTAAAAAATCCACTAGAGAAAGTGGACAAGTATACATTAATCTTTAATGTACATGATATAATATCAACACACTAACACTCTTCACTCTAACACATGTGTACTTGTAAATAATGATCATACAACTACTATCTCATATCCTCAATAAATAGGCAAAGAGAGAGGCCAAAACCATGGTATCATGTGCAAAAACCCCACACCTACCTTGGAAAGCATATTTAGAGAATAGTAAATCATAAATTAATGACTTCACATGGGTGCCACATGAGCTCAATTAATGAACCCAAAAATAGAAAATATAACTGCAAAAGCATATTTGTCCAATAATTCCTCAATGGATCACATCCTCAAGTTTAGTGCTCTATTTTGGAATCCACTACCTCAAGTAGGATCCATTTGTCATAAAAATATTCTCCACTTCTTCGTCTAGTGCCTAAGAATGGGAAAGTCTCTTAAATAACCTCAATGTCAATTGTAAGAGCCTCCAGCATGGTGCTCCACTTCCTTCATGAATGTATATGACAATAAATGCCAAGACTAAAGGGAAATCGAAAGTACTAATTATTTCTCCAATTACACTATAAGAATATAAGCAAACCTTCCAAGATATTTGGGGACAAAGATAATATACATAGGAGGGTTTGTACAAGATCATGGGGGGGCAAACAGTGGCAATGCAACAAAAAAATTGTGACATGAGGAAGTGAAAATTGTAGAATTCACGTTTGAATTTTTGGTTGGGTTGGTAAAAAGTAAATTTTCTAAGGTAAACACTAACGCAAGACGAATATCTATTATTAACATATATCCACTTTTAAAAAAGCGGATGTCCGTTAATAACAGATATCCAATATTAACCAACAAAAACGAATGTCTGATTTGTAAAAAATGGAGTGTATTACTTACCCTAAGAAACGGGTATCCATTATTAGAAACATACAATTTTTTTAGATCAAGCACCATGTATATTAATTTTTATAATATATATTATTATTATATATTCTATAATATATTATTATTATTATTATCCTAGAGGAGAACGAAGAATGCAAATTTTATAATTTCGCCTCATTAAATTAAATAAATCAAACTATTTAATTTAATTCCCCAAGTCTTCTTATTTAATTAAATAACCCCAAGTTATTTAATTAAATGTAATTTCACCTTTCCCCCGTTCATTAAATCATTTAAATTAATGAATATCATCTAATTCTTATAATCCCCCTAATTGCATGATTAACATTGTTTAATTATTAATTATTAATTAATCTAATTTCCCCCCACTTGCAAGGGAATATTCTTCCTTTGCACATTCCTCCAAAAAGGCAATATTTCCATGGAATATTCCTCCCCCTTTTGCACAATTAAACTTTGTTTTAATATGCAAAATATCCTTTTCCTCACCCATGAGAATGTTCCAAAGAATATTCTCTCTCCTCTAATCATTTGAAAAAGGGAATATTCTCACTTAGCTTCATATGCAAGTTAACTTGTGACTTCTTGTGCAAGTTAGCTTTTGACCTCTTGTACATGTCAAAAGTGTGCTTGTTTGGAAGGAATGAGAACCCTTGATTAAATCTCATTTGCATTCTCGCCCGTTAATGAGAATCCATGATCCATGCCTCCAATTTCCTCCATCCTTGATCGTTGATTAGCTTTTTCAATCTCAACCCTCCATTTCTCATTTGCTTTCCTATAAATAGATCACTATTTGGAGACAAATGGATCCATCTTTTTGAGCAAACTTATGTTGTTGAAATCACTCACACTCACACTCATACTTTGCATACATTTTGCATATTTTAGTTTAAATTAGTTGCATAATAGCTTAGCTACCATTAATGGCTTCCATAATGCATCCATTTAGCTAATTAGATAACTAGGGTTTGAATCTTTTTAGTTTAAATCTCATTTATATTAGCTTAGCAATTGCATATCTACATCTTTTAGCATAAAATCATGTTAGATTAACTTTTGCATCATACTCATTTTAGCATAAATCATGTTTCTATTCATATGTCACAACCATTTCATCGATTCTCTTCACTAGAATCGATTGAAACAAGCTCACTGATCATGGGATTGGGAAAGGGTCACCATTCCACATCAACGTGACACCACTCCCAAAATTGGATAAGTTTCGAATGGGTTAGAGTAGATATTTTAAATGTTTTCATAATTTAGAATACTTTCCTTTGATGAATGTTTAGTTTAACTTCAATCCGATTGATCCTATTTAGATTGAGTATTAGTGGCTTTGTTATGTTTTGATTCTTCATGGATCAAGTGTAATCATCCCATACTAATATCCTTGATCACATTCTAGCACTAGAAGGAGGGAAAATTCGATCAAATTTAATCAACTTCTACCTCGAATTCCATTCGTTTTGACTTTTACAGGAAAGAGTGATGCCTTTGTAGGGCATCACCATACAACGACGCTATTGTCATCTAAAACAATGACGCCTATTAAATACACTGACGTTGATTAAACAAATGGTGGCACTAATACTTTCTAGAGGTATCAAATATTTGTAAACAACGACGCTCGACCAAATGGTGACGCTATCGTGCTCATTGTTTTCTTTGCATAGCAACACCCAACTTCGCTAGAGTGACGCTATCGTGAACAACGATGCCCAACCCTGGTAAGAAATTTAACAATCATTTTTTAGCATGTGTTTTAATTTTTTTGATTCATGAGATTACTAACATGATTCTAACATTGTTCTAGTTTTTAAACTAACATGGTTTTGTAGGTTGGACGACACAAAGTTAAAGTGAAGAAGCATTCTCATCTTAAGAACTTATGATTGTAACAAGTGTTTGACGCTTTGGGGAAATTATAACCCAATTTCTTATGCTTTTCATTTTATTATATAGGACCTCACTAAATTTCATTTGGGTTTAAAACGAACGCTCAAACGAGACTAAAATTGAACCCTCATTTCATCATTGTCTTTTGGGTTTAAAATTGAACAAGGCAACTTAACATTTCATTTGGTGCATAAAATGAATTCATCTTAGCTTTAGAGGGTAAAATGAATGAGTGTTTTCTTTGCTATGACACACTTGTAGTGTGTATCCAATCCCCTTGCGCTTCGTGTGATCTTGGGTGAAGAGAAACACTCCAAGTGTACTTCGTTGTTTGTGTGCAATTATAGTACGTATCCAATCCCCTTGCACTTCGTGCGATCTTTGGTGAAGAAAAATACTTAAGTACAACTTTATGCTTTGTGTCACTCTTAAGAGAGGACTTACTATGAGACACACCCCGCAATGGGAAGCTCATAGGCAAGTTCTTACAAGCACGTTTACCGATGGGCTATATTAAAGGTTGGTAAATCATGAGAAAGTGCCTTCTATCCTAGACTGTATAACATATTGCACCTAGCACCATGCCTTAAGTGGAATGAGAACAGTAGAAAGAGCCTTAAGTGGCAAATCGGGTGTGTATACGGTTGGGTGTTCTCGGTTTGTTACTAAGAACCAAATTGTTTAGTTACAAAAAAATCCTTAATGCTTGTTGGTGCAAGAACGGTCATTCTAAAGCCACCCCACATTTGTACTATTCATTTTTGAAATAGAAAAATCCTTAAGATCTTAGGATCTTCAAGATTTTGAGATTTGGTGGTCCTGAGAAAAAATCTAAGTGGGGACTCAACAAGTATGGCCATTTCAACCTAGGATTGTAAATGATTGTGAGTCAGTTTAATACATTGCTTGGTTCCAAAACATTACAAACAAACATTCACAATCTTCCTCAAAATTTCAAACCCTTTGGTATAAATATGGATACCTTTTGAAATATCCTTGATATTAATGCTTGTCCTAAGGATTTCTATCCTTAGATATTTCTAAATATCTTGACTTATATCTCAATCCATATTTTCCAAAGTTAACATAGGCAACTATGGCTTGAACTTCATCATTTTCACAAAATGGACATTGCAAAATTTATGATGTTTTTGACATAGATATATAGTTTGAAAACATAATCAAGACAAGTGTTTGTGGTAAAAGATGCTCACTTAAGCAAGATAAATTGACACAATTGAACCCCACATGACCATTTGGAGACCAATAGCTCCCATTAAATAACCTGATCTTGAAGGTGCTATCATTCAACCAAAATTTAAACCCATTAACGAAGAACAAAACGATATCATTAGTAGTTTGAGAAGCTTCACCTTTGAAACAAAAGAAATACCTAGTCAGTGGAGAAATGCATCAACAATCTTAGACAAAGAAGATGAACAAACTGATATTGAGGCTGGAAGGTCCATATTACCACCACCTGTGTGGCAATAAATATCCTCTTTTCTTCCATAGACATATTCTCTAAATGATCTCACACAAAATTAGAATCCCCAAAAGAAGGTCTATAGGTCGTCAGTTCAGACGTAGGCATTGTAGTTCAAAAGCAATCAAAAACCACATTTTGGCACTCTACCAAAGTAGAAACAAGTTGCTAATAAACTTTTATGAACATGCACTAAGGAAACATCTAAACATGTATATGTTCTTTATGGGTCAAAATCCAAGTCTTTTTCATGATAATCAACCTATCTAAAACATTGGGTCTTTAGGATTTGAAAAAATTAGAGGTTTAGCATGTTTTTCACTACCTTGGTCTTATCAAACAAAGGTTCACTTTAGGTCAACATTGGATCAAACACTTCATCCACCCCTTCATCAAAACTCACCCTTCACTTCATCAAACTTTGTGAAAATTTTGAATACACCAACACTTTTTGACTTAAACATCTATCAAACCAACCCCCAAATTACCTACTTTGTATGTGAAATGTATCCTTTTCCATGCATTTAGGTAAGTTAGTTATCATATTTGAACTATTTTATCTCGAAGGTCATGATTCTACCCTAAAGATTTCCAAGTTCAACAACATCCTTTATCAAAACATCAAAACATCAAACTCTTAAGTCAAAAGTGTTGTCCCAAAATGTTTGCAAATATCACTCTCCACATCACCCATCTTTTCATCCCCCATTATCATCATTGCTCCAAAATGAATTAGAGAGTTCCTTCTACCTAGATTTGAGTCAACTAGAGAGTTCAAACACTACAAATCTCAACACAACTCTCCCAAAGGTGACACAAAATTTATGGTAAAGACAAGATCACAACACAAGAGAATCATGGAGAAAACCAAAGTCACATTTACCTTAAATGATCTGAATCCTCTAGAATTTGATCCAAGGAGTCAAGTTACCCCATCACAACAACCATCATCCTCATCATGACCATATGAGATAGAAGACATCATGAACAATCCATTTGAACTAACTAGGGAAGAAATCATGGAACATCAAGCCTTGGGAAGTGTAGCTCCAATTTCCCCATCATTTGTTGCACAAAATTTGACACAAGGCTTCACAACTCCATCACTAGGGCTAAATCAAACATCCACTCCCAGTCTTGCAACTAGCCTTTCCAAAGACTTTGGGCTAACTCTTCCATTTGAAAGCAACACACTTGTGGGTACCCTCGATACCAATCCTCCATCCCAAACAACCACTTGGACACCTAAATTTGGCGCTCCTCTCGTTCCTGAAGATCCCAAATAGCCATATAAACCCGTTGAACTTCATTACTCCACAACAATCTCCACATATCGAGGAAACCCTTCTTCATCCATACCCATGAGTACCACAAGTGTGCTCACCATGTGGACCAAGTATCTCACAAGACACAAGGGCATTGTTATGCCTTGCATATACCCATTTTATTCTGGAACAAAATGGGTCCCCCCTCTTCTTTTTCCCTTTGGTCTTTGGTTTCCTGCCTTAGGCGTTTTTATTTTAAAGTTCTGTCAAAGGCGGAACCGGGACCAATACCAGACTTGAAATTCCTTCTAAGGTTCTGGTCTTGTTCCATCCCCAGTTTTGGTTATGACAGTTCTTTGTCTTCGACTTTTGGTTCTTTCTTGGAGTTGGATCCGGGTCCGAATCGGAATGTTAAACTTTCTTCAAAGTTTCTCGTTTGGGTTCCATCCTGGCACCGACTCCGCCTTTCCCTTTCTCTCTCTACGTCGTTGGGTTCTTCCCTTTGCGTTTTGGTTTGTTATGGCGGACCCGGAATTGGAACTGGAACTGAACCATGAAACTTTCATAAGTTTCAGGTTCTTGTTCCGTTCCGGTCCTGGTTCTGCATTCTATCGTTCTTTGGCTTTTAGTTTCTTTTGTTCAGTTGCAGGGTGTTCTTTTTCCTTTCCCCTTTTCCTTTTTACTCTTTTAGTTGTCTCCTTGTGTGTTTTCCAGAGGTGGGATTAGGATGGATTCAGAAACTAAAACTCTAAATAAGTTTCAGTCTCTAATTTAGTTCTGCCCCCGCCCCCATTGTGTTTTGCTCAGGATCTGTTTTGGTTCCAACCCCGCCGGCGTTTGTTTCCCAGTGTTTTTTTCCTTTGCTAATGCGGAGCTGGGTTGGGAGCTAAGCTTGGAAATATTGATTATTTCCATGGTTAATTCCCATCCCGACTCCGGTCCCAATTCCGATTTCTGTTTTGGTTCCGCCCCGGCCGGTTTTGAATGGGGATGTTGTCTTGGTTCCCATCCTAGTTCTGCCTGTTTCATTTCTTTCATGTCATTTTTGTTTCTATCTTGGTCCTGCTTCCGCTTCCGCCTGAGTTGAGTTTATTTTGGTTAAAATCAAAGGCATGATATTAATGTATTTTTTGGAACTAATGAAGGCATCTGTTTTGCAGGATCAAGTTATTTATCTGAAGATGTCTCTCGAGGAAGTTTCGCCAAAGGATCTAGGTTCGGCAAAGTTTTTCCGACATGAGGGAGCCCTCGCCAAAAGATTTTGAGTTCGGCATAACATCTCACCAAAAGAAGGTGGTCTTGGTGATAGTAGAGTTCAGCGAAAGGAAGCCTCAGTCGGTGTAAAGTCTCATCGACCAGAGAAAGTCTCAGCGACAAGGGGAGGCTCATTGAGAGAAAAGTGAGCTCGTCAAGATGTCTCACTGATGGGGTGAACTCTTGCTGAGATAAAGTGGTATCGAAAAAATGAAGTGGCTTCACCGAGAGTCTCCCCAACCATGGAAGGTCACATCGAAAGGAAGTGGGCTCGGTAAGAAGAAAGAAGTTCAGGGAAAGGTCTCCCCGAAACATTGGTCACACTGAAACAAAGGAGGATATCGGGGAGACTCTGAGCGGATGGAACGGGGTCAGTAAGAGGTCTTTCCAACCCAATGGTGTCTCGGTGACATGCAGGGGAGTTGCCATAGGTCTTTCCGACAAAGGATTCACCAAGGGTTTTCGAGGAAGATTTAGACTCTCGTCGGGAGTCTCAGCGACTGAAAGTCACACCGAAGCAGGAGGAGCCCGAGCCCAGAGGATAAGGATGATATCGGGGAGACTCCCAAAGAAAAAAAAAGCTTCGCCATATGGTCTCGGCAACCCCAAGGTGTCTCACCGATACAAAAGGAGCTCATGGAGAGGAAAGACATGCACCAAGAGGGCTTTAGCTAAAATGAAGGAGTCTTGGCCGGGATGGTTTTGCTGACTCGGGATATGACTTCTCATCGCTTCACCGAAACGCCTTGCCGACCGCCATATGCTATTTCGAGCAATCTAAGATGAAATCGACATCGGGAGAGACACAATGGGTGTCTCACCGATGCCATCTGCTGGACCACTTTTTGATCACTTGACGGCTCGTGGCGTATGTCCGACTCAACTAGAGGAAACCAAAAGTGACTCATCGCCCTTTGACCGATTGATCTTCACTTCGCGGGAGGGAGGATCAATAGAAATCAAACAATGTGGATGCATTCTCGTGATCACTCAAGGGATGAATTTTCTCGGGCAATGGCATTCAGATTTGTAAGAGAGGGCCCAATGGTGCTTCCAGAAGATGGTAAAATGTACAGAGAAGTCCAGAACATGAAGGAAGTTGAAAGAAAGAAGCAATCATGACTCATAGGGACAGCTATAGTGACTACTGGTAAAGAGGTAGATCAGTATTAATGACGATCTTTTTGAGCATTCGAGGCAGCTCCACTAGAGCTGAAAGATAGATACAGAGGCGTTGGAGTTAATGTGGTAGCTGCAAAAGATCTACAGATCTTTCCTGACACAACCTTTCAACAAAATGGACATCAAAGCTTCAAATTTAATGCAGCTTTGATTCTTTTTAGAAAAGATCTGAGAGCCAACTCTCTTATAGTCAGCAGATATTTTGTAAACCCTAAGATAGGGGGACAACGCATTCATTCGGTACATTCTGTATATAATGGCATGCTTGCCTCTTTGTAAAGGGTTAGAACTTTTAGAGAATTTCTAAGGTTAGACAGTTAGAGTTAGAATAGACAATTAGAAGAAAAATTAGGAGTTAGTCAGTTAACAGAAGGAGATAGATTTGCATCTTGATTCTCAGTAGTGAGAGCTT
>VDFB02079821.1:0-25425 GCA_007258455.2 Sequoia sempervirens | reverse complement strand
TTTTCCCATTTCTTTAAAACTAGCAGAGTGATAATTAAAAGGATTTTTGAATCAAGACCCAAAGGAGAAACACACCAACCCCAGTAATTGCAACTAGTTCAAGCAAAAAAATTCCTAAATAGACCAGAGAACCCAATTTCATACCAACTTACTCGGGATGAAAAAATTCAACTCAAGACAAACCAACAACTTCTTACTCCACTTCACACTTTTCCTCGCATACACTACAAACTGAAAAGATAGTGAGAATAAACAACAATCAACCTGCATTAAATAGAAACTTATCAATTCAGATTTGAATCTGGGTTGTTGATCTTAGAACAATTAAAATTTCATCTAAGGTGGCCATGAGCATCATTTTTCAACCATTATCAACTTGCTCCTTGAAAACAGTGATGTTATCTCAAATGTTGCCACGTTCTTCTCTAACCTTGATAAATCATATGTGATCTGACAATTAGCATGTATCACCAACTTAATTTGTGCTTTCCATTAATATCGACAAAGTACACAAGACCAATTTTTCTTAGAGAGAAACTTTCTTTATACATTTCATTGCTTCATCATTGATCTTCCCAAAATTTTACGGTGCAATTAGAGATGGAATTATTCATGTGATGATTTTAGTCCATTGGATCAGCCTATTTTGAAGCTTTATCAATGGTTCTCCAATCCTCACACTGCTTTTTCTTTTTGCTTTACGCCAAATTCTCAGGATACTGCCACATTAACCATTCCATGTAGTAGTCATCGCTTGTCACTGATTTACTTCATCCTCGCCCAAATCTATTAGCGATGTAAACATCATTGCGATGACCTTTAGCCCCTGGTTCTGCACCCTGACCTTTTGTCATATCCGTCCCCTCATCGCGCATTGCCAATTCAAACTTTGCACTGAGGCTCCTATCGACAACGAGAGATATTGCAGAGGCATCAGATTTAGACACGTGCACCTACATAAAAATAAATGGCACAAAAGACATCACTTATAGGATCATATCAAATTAGCGAAATAAAAACCCTTTAGAGGACACCCATCGCTTATCACTAATTTAGAACTCAAGTTAGATATGTGCAGGATCATGATGGGCCAAAAAGTAGCGATATGATGTGTATGTGTAGGGTATGTGGCTAGTGACTTTTTTCTACCCAAAATTGATGAAACAAAAAGGGTTTTTAATGGAGATTTTCAGCTTTCCACAAATATAAATTATACTTTACTTTGAATTTAATAAACAATTATTATTCATTTTTTCCTATTTGAATTACGACTAAAGTCGTAATTGATAGGTTGATTGAAAAACATCTATAGTTTTCAAACAGTATCACATTTTTTGAAGCCGAAACATGTGTCACATTCTATGCTTCGCATAATATAGGATAAAGAAAAAAATGAATTTCATGAAGTTTTGTGTAAGTTAAGGTGGTTAGACATATGAGTTTTTATATTTTTTAAATTTGCAATAAAAATTCATAATTAATTATTTACTTGGAAAAAATTACAAAAATATCCATCACATTGGGAAATGGAGTCACTCTACTTATATATAAAATATTATAAAAGAAATATTATCATTTTATTGTGGTTAGAGATTGAATTGGAGACCAGGACACCTACTTCTTATTTTTCCTGAAATTTAAAGTACTACTACATTGAAATTTCAAATTTTCGCAAATAGATTTAAAAAAAAAAACCTAGTAGTTTAGAAACTATATTCAATTTGCTACATATTCTATTCTTACATATTTTTGAAATAATATAGATAACTTATTCAAATTTTTACGTCAAGTTGCCTATCTCTGATTTTTCTGAATTTTTAGCCACTTAAGGGCTTGTTTTTTCCATGATGA
Organism: Sequoia sempervirens; assembly: GCA_007258455.2. NCBI lineage: Eukaryota > Viridiplantae > Streptophyta > Pinopsida > Cupressales > Cupressaceae > Sequoia > Sequoia sempervirens. The sequence goes on along the minus strand of VDFB02079821.1, from coordinate 23,574 downwards.
TCCTACACATACCCTATTCTAAAATGAATTCATGATGAGTGATATAACATAAGGCCATCGCTCATCACTAGTTCTCCTCATATGTTTTGTGAGCAATTATCGATGAGAGGATTTACAACATTCATAGTGTCCATCGCATATCGCTAATGTGGGACTTTACATTTAAAGCATATCCACGATCACGTGATATAAAGCAAATTACATTATATCGCTCATCGTTGATCCAAGTTTATCTTTTTATGATCATCCACAATGAGCGATAAGAAAACAAGGCCAGAAGCATCGCTCATCACTATTACAAATTTGAAGGCTCAAAGGCCATTAGTGATGAGTGATGTCAATGAAAACATTGTTCCATCACTCATCGCTAATTCAAGGTGTGTACCTATGAATAAATCAGCGATGAGCGATAAAATTATGAAGGCCATCGAGACTTAAGTGGAAACATTGAGCACGTGCACTTAAGTTATTCTAGAAAGGGGGACTTCCTAGGATGATATTAGAATAATAGGCTCAAGATTTATGAATCACGAAATACAAAGGATGTAAAGACTAAAAGATCCTTTACCTAATCCTATAAGAAATGGGTGATTCAGACCTAGACACGAGAGGGGCCAATCACTTGATGACTTTGATAGACATGAAAATTTTATGTGACCAGCTATAGGCACTATGCAATTAGCAACAAAATAGAATGTTACAAGTAACTAAAATGAACAAAACCCTAAACCCTCATATAAGAACCCTACATCAGATGTAACAAAAGTTTTTGGTAAAAATTCTTATGGTTTAATATGAGAACTTCAGATTTTGCAAAATTTGAAAGTGCCATCAAGTGTTTTTGTTTTGTTTCAGTCAAATTGATGATGGTTAAGATGAATTTGGGTCTGGTAAATGTTTGGAGTCAAGTTCTGATGATTTGGGGTTTTGTAGCAATGAAAAATTCAAGTGAAAATGAAGAGATGTTGAAAAGATAAGTGAATTTGGTGAATGGTTAGTGGATCTTCTCATGATTTGTGAATAGGGTTAGAAGTACCCTTGATGGTTTGTTGATTTTGGTATATTAACTACATCGGTCTCTTAAAGTTATCACTACTCATAAGGAAACTGTTTTTCCTTATTCATCCTTCTAAAACAAAATTATCTCATTTGACACCAAGGTACTTTTCAATGATCACCTAGCCCCTCACTTAATTTATAAAGTTATTTTATAAAAATAACTTAAATTATTGATTAAAAGAAAATATTAAATAATCCAACCTTAGGCTCTCCAATTCCACCTTAGAAATAACACTGTTGAGGACACTATAGGTCTGAGACTATTCTCCCAAAATTGACTTACTATAAATAGAATTTTATAAAAATCATAAGTACTCATCAATTATCAAAGTGGTACAAAACATTAAAGCTCATCGGACAACTTCCACACACTTCCCAAACAGGAAACCCTACACTACATTGTCGTCAGGACCAGTTACTAAATATAGTACTTACTAAAAATAGTGAGTCAAAACGAAACTAGCCCAAATAAGGACATCAAAAATGGGGACATTATAGACTGCCCTTCCCAAAGATTGCTTGTCCCCAAGCAATGCCAATACAACCCTACAATCAACAATCTAATCCAAGTTGAGAACAAAAATGATCTCAGGGTGCCAAGTCAACCTAAGAGATTTGTAGCATCATCTACTCAAAACATTGTCCTATGAGGTACCAACACAAGAGACCTCCTAAAAACCTCTTATAAGAGTAGCAATAAAATATTGTGAGGGCTTGATCAACTCCTCAAAGAAATTCTCCCTGAGAGAATCAAACTAATGTGCCACAAGAGTAAACTCTAGAAATTTAACACTAGCTTCATCCCAAATGATAGATGAACTACATAATAGTATGATCCCCAAGCTCCAAGTTAGTCTCAGAAAGTAACCACCATGTTGATGTTGCACTAATATGATCATAACTGTCAAACCAACGTGCCCAAAAGTTGCACTCCCCTATCTTGGACCTCCAAAGAGTAAAAATCATCAAAGTCCATTTTGAAGTACCTAGAAGGATTGAAGTCAATGCCATGAAAAATATCTTGCCAAGGAAACTCGGATAAGAATACATCAATAAACTCACTACCATTCACAATCCCATATAGCATAAAAAATAGCATGCTCAATCATAAGAAATAAACCCTGGCACCACACCTCATGATTCCCCAAATATGAAGCAAGTTAATCATTGTTATATCTCTAAAATCAACAAACCAGGAGATGCCTCTACTTCTGTAAGCCATAATCATAACATCAACACTCAATCTCCAAGTGTTAAAAGAATGGTCCCAAACACACCAAAACACCCAAACCACTACAATCAAAATGACATCATATAAAATAATGCATATCATCTCTATGAAGTAACTACAGTGAGCATCACTCACCAAAGTGGAAGCAATAAATGAATGAACTATGACCAGAAAATCACTCACAACTAGCTGCCCCAAAGCCTGCCAAAACTCAAAATCATTCTGCTCATCAAAAGGTGTCACCATAACCAACAAAAAAATGTAAGGGAAGCAACAATCAAACTAAAGTCCATAGAAAGAATATGAGAGTTGAGTATGGAGGTAGCAATAGAATAATCTCCTAGGATCAAATCGCCTCTACTGTCTAGCCCCAAGCATGAGCCACTCAGCTGTTGGACTAAAGAAACCATCCAACTCATTTGCAGATCTAAACTCAAAGTCATGTACAAGCTGATCGGGAAGTGGGAAGTGGTACTAATACTAGAAGTTGACCTACTAATCCAATCTTGAGAGAACGCCTCATGATTGGAAACTACACTTGGGTCCCAAATCTTGTAATCAAATCCACTCTAATCACTAAAATTGGTTAGGTCTTTGTCTTCCAGCTCGAAAAGTGGATTATCATGAGTCAAATCAGCATCCCACTCAAATAAAGAATTATCAAAAAAATGGTGATTATCCTCAAATCCCAAATTAGACCAATCCTCTTGTTGATCTAAACTCCTATTTTATGATGTTTTAGGACAATATGCAAGATCATATTCCTCCTGAATGCAATCAAGCTCCTTCATTATCTGTTTGATCTCCTTAGCCCTTTCTCTATTCTTTTTCTCTATAAAATGTTGAGCCTCATAGATCTAAAGAGCTCAAAAATACCTTTCCAATGCTGTTGGAATCATGAAAATCGTAGATACATGTAAAAAGTTGTGAGCTCGAAAGTACAAAATATAGATCTGACTTTGATTGAGAATAATAGTAACCAATAGAAAAATCTAATTGTGAGACCTACACCACTAGAAATTAGATAAAACCAACTTTCTAATGATATCTCATTTGCTTGATTTTGACACTATATGCCTAGGTTATGGCAAAAAGAAAAAAATGCTCTCTTTGGCCAAAAGAGGGCTTGGAGCGGGCAAAGGCTACTAACGTTAGTGATCACTATCTTAAATTTGATGGTCATCACAAATAATATTCTTGGAATATGCTCCTTCACCAGGAAAAAATATCAATGACCGAGAAACTCACTAATGAAAAGAATATTCCTTTAATGTCAGAATATGCTTTGGAACCTTCAAAGATTCCACTGAATATGTTTTTTGTGCTACCAAATTTTGGAAGATTCACCAGAATCTTCGACAATTTTGACTTGTAAAGATTCTGTTGGATTTTTTTTTGTTGGGAAAAATATCTAGGAGAATATTCTCTTTCCAATTTTTCCCTGCACCATATTCTTGTTTGTCGCTTAGATTTTTCTAGTGAGGGCAGTGGTGATAGCCGTTGGGGGCTTTGGAAGGCATTGATACCTGTATGGGGGCCACCATGGTAGGGTCTGTATAGGGATGTATGTAGAGCTGGTGGTTGTCCCTTTAAATTTTTTATTGCTTTTTCCAAAAACAATTTTTTTTTTTTATTTCTTTTAAAGCTCTTTTTCTTTTTGTTTTTTTGGATTTTCTAGTAAAAAATTTAAAAAATCCAGAGATTTTTTTTAATTTTCTAGAAATAAAGATTAAAAAAAAGGAGAAAAGAACTTCTATATCTTTTGTGCACAAGAACCAAGAAATATTAATGGTATATTTGGGCCTAGATCTATATGGATTTGTATGGATCTATGTGCCCTTAAAATTGTTTTTCCAAAATTTCAACTTTTCCAAATTTAGCAAAAAGATAGGTGTTCTTAACATTTTTGGTCATTTTGGACTCAACATTGATGCCCATTTCACCTTATGATGAGCTGAATTTTCCCTCAAGGATAGATCTCTCAAAATTTGGATAGGAAGTCATAGATATGGTGCTCTGATACCATGATGGAGTTGATAATGAACGCCCACATCTCCTAGTGATCCTCCACAACTAAAAAACCTATCACACACAAGAGAACAAAGAAATTATTATGCTATGCAATCTTGAGAAGAAATATATTGAATGGGTATGTGTAGGATCATCATGGAAAAAATAGGCCCTTAAGTGGCAAAAAATTTAGAAAAATTAGGGTTAGGCAATTTGACATAAAAAATTGAATAATTTATCTTTATTATTTCAAAAATATGTAAGAATAGAATCTGTAGAAAATTCAATGTAGTTCTAAAATACTAGTTATATTTTAAAAAATAAATAAATCTATTTGGTGAACATTTGAAATTTCAATCTTGCATTAGTACTTAAATTTTAGATTGAAAAAATAAGAAATTAGGTGTTTGTCTGACCACCTAACCCGCGATAAAATAGTAATATTTTTTTTACATAGATTTTTAGATATAAGTAGAGGGGATTCATGTCTCAATGTGATATATATTTTTTTTTTGTATGTTTTTCCATGTAAATAATAAATTTATGAATTTTTATTACAATTTTTAAAAATAGAAAAACTTGTATGTCGACCATAGCTTGGTCAAAAATTCATGAAATTCAATTTTCTTTTTAATCCTATAATATGTGAAGCATAGAATGTGGCTATGTTTTGGATTCAAAAATGTGATCTGGATTGAAAGCTATAGATGTTTTCAATTAGCTTTATCAGGTGGGACTTTATTCATAATTGAATAGAAAATGAATAATAATTATTTATTAAATTCAAAGTGAAACATAATTTATATTGGTGGAAATTTGAGAATCTCCTTTAAAAACCCTTTTTGTTTCACCAATTTTGGGTAAAAAAAAAGTCGTTAGCCACATGGGCCATCATATCACTTACATATTGCCACTTTTTGGCCCATCATGATCCTGCACATACCTGAATCCACAAAAGCATTTGATATGTGTAGTGTATTAATCTGAATAAATGTGAATTAATGTACAAGCTTATAAAAGCAAAATAAAGAAAACCCTAGATGAGGATTGCATCAAATTGTGACAAGTGTCTTAATCTCATGTAATGAGACAATTAGACCTATAATTAACCCAATCTAACAAATAAAAAAGCGCTCCTAAGTTTAGCTTAAGTGAATAAAGTAATAAGGGACTTAATAATTAATTAATTTTATGAAGTGATTCTCCTAATTACTCCAACACTCCCTCTCCCTCTCCCTCTCTCTTTTTTCCCTCCTTTATCTCTCCCTATTTTTATTGCTACCTCTCCCTCTCTCCACCTCTCTCCCTATTGAAAACATAACATGAGCCTATTGATAATGGAGCCTGATTATCTTCATAATTTAGAGGTTTTATTTTAGTCGTGTGTGGATCCTTGTAAGTTGATGCATAGATGATATGAAGTTATCACTTCTCCATTGATACCTTTGTTGGAGCATATTATGATGTCTCTTATAGGAGCATATTAGGATGTCCCTTATAGATACATTTAGTAGAAAATGTGTATACAAAATATGTGAAAGATATCCATCTCCATGTTTATATCTATCTTCCTCTCTATCTATCCCCTATCTCTATCTCCTTAACTCTCCCTGCATATATATCTCTCTTGTCCCCCTCTAATGTTCCCACTATATCTATTTGTCTATCCCTCGCTCTCTCCCTATCACTCCATCTTTCTATATCTCTACTTAACCTCTACCCTCTCTCTATTCCTCTCCATCTCTCCCTCCATCCCTCCCTATATATATATGTATATATATATATACATATATATATATATATATACATATATATATATATATATATATACATATACATATATATATATATATATATATATATATATATATATATATATATATATATATATATATATATATATCCCTTTATATCTTTATATCCATACATCTCTCTCACTCACACACACATGCTCCTTGTTTCTCCTTCCCTATCTCTATCTCTATATCTCTCTCACTCACACAATTACTCTATGTTTCTCCCCTCCTATCTCTATCTCTATCTCTCTCTTTCCCTCTTTATTATTTCTTTCTCTCTCTCTCTCTCTACCTCTATCTCCCTTTCTCTTCCCATTTATTTATTTCTCTCTATCTCCCCTATCTCTATTTGTCTATCTCTACTTCTCTTTGATTGTATATCTCTCTACCTCTATCTCCCTCTCTCTATCTCTCTATCACTGTATCGAATATATGTCTCTATCTCTCCCTATCCCTCTTCCTCTTGTTAAAAATCTGCAATAGATTGAATAACCCAAAGAACTTTCTAAGAGAAATTCAAAGCTACATAAACTCGAAAACCATAAATAATGTAAACTAGAAACTCTGGGAGATATGTAATATTAGGATGATATAATTGCATTAGGATATTCTAAGATGAAAAAATACAAGCTAGGTAGTGATTTTATATAGAACTAAGGAGAGGATGGAGTTGGAAAATCAACCAATAATAATTGGCCACCAATAACCACCAACATTAAATAAAGTGATGAAAAAGTAAAGGGTGGAGACTACTCATTATTTTATCTCCTAGTTATTAAATGATAAACTCACTTTATTATCTTAAGAAAGCTTAATAAAAGTGTATGAAAAACTATAACTAGGGGAAAATAAATTATTCCACTAGAAAAATAAAATCCTACACTAATACCCCCCTTAAGCACAACTTAGGAGGATGTAAAAGATGATAGGTCCCAACAAATGGGGTCATGTTAGGCATCCATGTACATATCAAATTCCCCCCAAAAAGAAGAAGCCCCCCATAAATAGAGAGATAAAACCCCTGAGAATAGAGAGAGAATAAGATGAGGACTAAGTAACCCCCCCTAAAGAGGACACCAACTACACCCCAAGGAAAGCTTGCAGATGAAGGAAATTACTCTCAATGAAGGGTTTGGTGAAGATGTATGTATTTTGAGTTGATGTCATATAGTAATTTAGATCTATGATTTCTACATGAATTAGCTCTTGAATGTAGTGCATGTGGATCTCAATGTGCTTGGTCCACTGATGATGGACCCAATTGCAAGAGATTTGAATTGCACTTTGGTTGTCACAAAAGATGACTATGAGCTTTTGGAAGGGAATGCCAAAATTAGTGAGAATGTTTTGAAGCCAAATGATGTCACATCCCATTTTCTTTCATAAGCTTAACTATTAAATTGAGAAATTTAAATTATGAGGAAAATTAAAAATATATATCTTTTTTATTATTGAGTGTTTGAAAGATAAATAAATAAATAAAAGAGACTATTATTTTAATAACTTGATGGATCTAAAAAGTTTAAATATAAATTTTCATAATTGATAATATATAAAAAAAATTATATATATATATATATATATATATATATATATATATGTATTTAATTAAATAAAAGAGATTTGACATTAAATAGGTTTTTAAAAAAAAATTATTAGCAATGTTATTATTAATTTTAGATATAAATTAAAAGTAAACAAATTGATATTTTTTAAAACTAATTACTAAGCTTTTATAAATCAAGTAAACTAAAAATTCGCATGTGGAGAGAGAGTGGAAGAGTGTTCTTTTATTGTGTATCAACTTGCATGAAGTAAGTGGGCCATGAAGGATACAGGAGAGAGCGGCAGGAAGTGGAGGAAGAATGGAAGCCTACAGGTTCTTCGATTGGGCTGGAAGGAGGGGAGGTTACACTTACAACCTAGAGGCATATCATGGGGTGATCCCACAAAGCTAGGTTACAATTTCTGGGAGATTCTGATTTTTGCTGAAATCACATATTTTTAGAAAATATAATGATTTAAACCTTTAAAAGTTTCATTTAAAGAATTCCAATTGAAGAGGGTTTGTTCAAAATACCTTAGATCAAACCCCCTTGGATAGAACCCCGTTGGTTTCAAACCATACCTATAACGGAGTCTCCTTTACACCTATCAAAATGCTGATAAAAAACAACTTTTGATTTACCTTTCGGGGGATCAAATGAATTCATTTAAAATTTATTTTTTGTATGTATGTAGTCCTTATTATAAGCTTCCCAAAATGTATAATTTTAAATAAATTTATTTTTATTATTATATTTATTTTTTATTTCTTGTGAATTTAGGTTTTTCACCAAAAATCAAACTCTCTGTTCTGCACATGTGGAAAATAGAAGATTGTAAGAAAAAAATTAAAAATATGATTGCACCAGATATTGAAGTCCTTGATCCAACAAAAAAAAATTTGAACTTCGATACATACAAAAAAAGTTACACGTTATACAATTGTGTTATGTCTGAATTGTAACTGGTTTGACTTCAAAACTTGGTTAAAGAAAAAATATTCAATAAAAAACTATCTAACCAAGTGGAAGCACTAGATATTGGAGTTACAAATCTAAATTTGAAAGAATTAGAATTTTATCCTTCATGGAAAAAAAGTTATGTGTTATTATGGTGAGTGTCACTTTTTAAAAATGTTGTTTTATGAAAAAAACTAGTTTTTGAGGGAGATGGAAAAAGAAGTGCAATCTAATTCCAAAAATTTTGAAAAAAATATATTTAGAATCTACAGAAAAAATGTCATGAAACTCTAGTTTGCATTATCTTCAAATTGCTCATGGTTTAGCTGCTATAGGTGCCCCAAAGTGAAGATTTAGTTTAAAAAAATTATTTCAGCGTCCAGTTTGGCCAAAAATTGTAAACCACTATTGTGGGATCACCCCATGCCATAATTAATTCACTAGGTAAAATTAAGTAGATGGAGGAACCATTATATAGGAAGGAAGGGTAGATATCGGGGGATTCTTCTTCTTCTGCAAAGTCAAAGCTTCACATATCTAGTAAGAACAACAAGAATATTTGTATCAAGCACTTTTTTTGATGAATTTATCCATGGTCATTGGTTTGATGGATCTTGGGGAAAGCATTGTGGTTTCAGTCCCTTTTGTTATTTTTCCAATCAGGTATGCAACGTACTAAAGTCTTCAATCCTTGGTAATTACCTTTAGTTTTAATTATCTATTTTATGCTATGGCATATTAATTGCAAAAACATGGGAAGTGTATAAATAGATAGCAAGAGGGAACTAAGTCAACCTTTGATTAAATATCCATATTGTAGAATAGAGTAAAATTAAGGTTAAAGGCATGAATCAATAAAAATCAAACCCTAAAGCCTTAAACCAACAATGAAGCACAAATAGGCATAAAAACATGAAATAACAAAGCAATATTACCAAAGTCTTCATGACATGATTGATTCACCTCCATTATCCTTCTCCATCTTGCTTTATATGCTTGATTGGCCTTAGATTTTGAGTATGCAACAATAATCCTAGTGATAATGATAGCAAAATATTGAATATTGTACTTGTCTCATTGAATGTACTTGGCACATCCAAATGTGTAGGGTTGAAATGACAATGATAGGTCTCTTTTATAGAAAACCAAATTGGAATGAAGGGTTGGGAATAAAAGCCAATATGACTTGAGAATCAATGGCAAAGATTGAAAGATGTAGCAATGAAATAGGGTTAGGGATAAATTAAGGAAAATATAGGGCTAGGTTAAGGATAGACAGTAGAGATTAAATTATAAAATAATTCAATAAAGGGTGGAAATTAAATGAGATGTGAAAGGATAAGAATGGCACATATAAAGAGGTTGTTTGAGAAAATTAAATAATTATAAAATTATTTAATTTGGGCTCAAGGAAAGTGAATAACTAAATAATTAAAAAAATATTTAATAATAGAAGAAGAGGGAAAGTTGACTTTTAAATTAAATAATAATTTAATTTAAAAGTGGTGGAAAAGGACAAATCAGTAAATAATTAAATAAATATAATTTATTTAATTAATTAGAGGAGGAAATAAAAGAAAATAAATTAATTAATTAAATAATTAAAATTATTTAATTAATAGAAGAAATCTAGACAATAATCAAATAACTAAAATTATTTAATTATTAGGGGTCACAAAAGAAGGGGATTGATGAGGAAAATAAGTGTTCACAGGCAAAGGACAATTTTTAGTGTCTACATTTTGGCCCTCTTTGATACAATGCAGTTTATCGCATTGTGTCAAAGAAATTTAGTTGAAAATAATGCCCCAATATGCCATGGTGAAGTTGGGATAAACCTATGCCCCCTAGGATTTTTTTTGTAAATTTTGAAAGAGTTTCAAAAAAAATTGAAAAATTATTCTGATAAGCAAATCTAATATTGGATGAATGCAAGGATTGACAAAAGGAATGTTAGCGAGAGGAAAATGTTAGTATGGAGTTAGTGGAGACAAATAAATATTGATATTTTGATTGATAGATGGGTATGTGCAGGATCATCATGGAAAAAGCAGGCCCTTAAGTGGCCAAAAATTCAGAAAAAACAAAGTTAGGCAACTTGACGTAAAAATTTGAATAAGTTATCTATATTATTTCAAAAATATGTAAGAATAGAATCTGTATCAAATTGAATGTAGTTTCTAAATTACTAGGTTTGTTTAAAAAACAAAAAAATCTATTTGGTGAAAATTTGAAATTTGAATGCAATGGTATTTAAATTCGGGGAAAAAATAAGAAGTGTCGTCTAACCACCCTAACCACAATAAAATGATAATATTTTTTATAATATTTTAGATATAAGTAGAGGACTCATGCGGATGTGATGCATATTTTTTGTAATTTTTTTCCAAGTAAATAATTAATTATGATTTTTTTATTACAACTTTTTAAAAAATATAAAAACTCGTATGTCTGACCACCTTAACTTGGTCAAAACTTCATGAAATTCAATTTTTTATTTTTTTAATCCTATATTATTCAAAGTATAGAATGTGACACATGTTTTGGATTCAAAAAATATGATATCGTTTGAAAGCTATAGATGTTTTTCAATCAGCCTATCAATAGGACTTTAGTCGTAATTTGAATAGAAAATGAATAATAATTACTTATTAAAATCAAAGTAAAGCATAATTTATATCAATGGAAAGTTGAGAATCTCCTTTAAAAACCCTTTTTTTCATCAATTTTGGGTAAGAAAATAGTCGCTAGCCACATACCCATCATATTGCCACTTTCTGGCCCATCATGATCCTCCACATACCCAAATGCTAGGCTTTGCATTTAATCATCATTGGGAATTAAAAATTATGAAAAATGGACAAGAAACACCATGGTATGACATAGACCAAGGCGTGCAAAGTTATCCACTTGCGAAAAAAAGACAGTTAATAGACAAGGAATGTCATGAATCATACTAGGAGTGAAGTTTCCCCAATATTTTTTCCAAGTCGATTCCCAAACAACAATTTTAAAGAAAAACCGAGTCATGAGACATCATCACTCCTCTAAATCCTTCATGGGACATCCCCGAGGTAGCTAGTAACATGACCCAAAGACAAATAAAAAATATAAGACAAATTAGACCAAAAAAGTCATCAACCATTTAGATCTTCTGCCAATTTGATTGTTTACTGACTAATTGATTGATGGGTTAATTAATTGACAATGTCTAGTTTTAGGAGAAGAAAAAATGTCGTATAAGATGTCAAGTTCAGTTTTGATCATGTAACCACCTATATAAGGAAAATGGTAGAGTTTGATAATGCCAATGTCCAGTTTTAGGAAGGACACATCCTGTATGATAAGAGTAGGTCTAGTTTGAAGAAATGAGGAAATTCGTATAAGACGTCGAGTCTAGTTTCGACAATGTCACCTCTTGTATAAGACCATTAAGTGACAAGTTTGATGTTTAGATATTTTGACTGATTAGGCAATTGACTGATTTGGTTTGAAGACTAGTTGGATAGTTTGTTTGTTTGTTCATGATTTGTTTGAGACTCAGATGAATGTTTATGTCTAATCAAAGTGTCTAATTTATTATGTTATGGATAGTGACGGACTTGACAAACCCTAAAGGATTGACCTAGGGCCTTAGGGGCTCATCGAAGATGGCCTTTCCTATGTAACATTGCATAGAGACCTCGTAGTTTGGCAGATTTTGACCTTGTTTTATTTATTATGGACTTACCCACAATTGACTTTATTCAACAAACCATAAAGGACTGACCTAGTGTCTTGAGGGCTCATCGATTGATGGTCTTTCCTACGTTATACACATAGAGGCAATGTAGTTCAACTGGAATTTGACCGACATGACTAACTCTGACTCTGTTTTGGGGATTTTGAAGGTTATTTGGATGTTTTTGGATTTTGACATGTTTTGGTTTTTTTTTGGCTTTTTGAAGTTTTCTTTTTTATATATATTTTTTTATTTTTTTGGATTTTGAAGTTTTTTTATTTTTTTGGATTTTTTTATTTTTTTTTATTTTTTTGAATTTTTGATATAGTGACCTTCAAAGAAAGGTTTAGGATCCATTTAAGACATGAGTTAAGGACATTCCCCCAGTCGAGTATGGGACCAATTTATTAGGGGTGAAATTGGATAAGCCTTATTGCGGATAGATATGGAAGGAAAAAGATGTGAAATGTCAACCATTCCAAGCCATGGGAAGGACAAAAAAGCACTCTTATGGATGACATTAGAAAGTGTGAAGGAAAATTTATTATGGATGGTAACTATAAGGATCGTGACAAATGCATGTGAATGATTCCTACAAGCAAGTAAGCAATCATGCACATGAATCCAAGGACAAACATGATCTTTCCCCTAGTCAAGCTAGAAACCAATCAGCAGGTGATGGTGATGATGATGATGTTGACATGGGAAGGACACATCCTGAAACAACATGAGAATTGGGAAAGGCATATCTCGATGATGATAATGTGACTGAAAAATCAAGGTTTATAGCAAGGCTAGAAACAAAGCCCAGGAATGTTTTGGATGATGCATTAGGTTGCATAGCAAGATTGTATGGATTATGCTTATTGCATTTGGAATGACTAACCTTAGGACTAGATGGGATTGGATAAGTAGATTAGAATCCTTAAACCAATGACAAGGGAAGAACAATTCCAACAATAGGTATGGAAGGATGATGGATTGATTTTGGTAAAGAATAGGAGACAAGGATTATTGGCTAGAAGAATTATCATATTATCTCCAAGGGCTATGTTGCATAGGAATAAATTTTTTTCTCTAAGGTATGGGTTTGGATAATTCTATGAAGGCAATGTTAGGATATTGCATGACCAAATGATAGATATGTCAAGATTTTACGGGTATGTGCGGGATCATCATGGAAAAATAGGCCCTTAAGTGGCAAAAATCAAAAATCAAGATTAGGCAACTTGACGTAAAATTTGAATAAGTTATCTATATTATTTCAAAAATGTGTCAAAAAAATCTATAGAAAATTGAATTTAGTTTCTAAACTACTAGGTTTATTTAAAAATAAATAAAATCCATTTGGTGAAAATTTGAAATTTCAATGTAGTAGTACTTAAATTTCAAGGAAAAAATAAGTAGGTGTGCGACCACCCTAACCATAATAAAATGATAATATTTTTTATAATATTTATATATAAGTAGAGGACTCATGTCTGAATGTGATGAATATTTTTTGTAATTTTTTCCAAGTAAATAATTAATTATGAATTTTTATTACAAATTTTAAAAATATAAAAATCGTATGTCGACCACCTTAACTTGGTCAAAACTTCATGAAATTTAATTTTTATTTTTAATCCTATAGTATGTGAAGCATAGAATGTGACACATGTTTTGGATTCAAAAATGTGATACCGTTGAAAGTTATAGATGTTTTTCAATCAACCTATCTATCGGATTTTAGTCGTAATTCTAATAGAAAATAAATAATAATTATTTATTAAATTCAAATTAAAGCATAATTTATATTGGTGGAAAGCTGAGAATCTCCTCTAAAACCCTTTCGTTTCATCAATTTTGGATAATAAAAAAAAAACTACATACCCTACAAATACCCATAATATTGCCACTTTTTGGCCCATCATGATCGCACATACCCACCAAAGAATGTTTTACGTTTATAACCCAGTCATTATCAAGATCAAGGTAGGTGGGAAAATGGATGGAAATGATATGGATTAGATGGACAAAGGGGAATGTCATGAGAAAGGCATGGAAGATGAGACAACTTGCCCCCAAGTGTAATCGTCCACATAGATAATTATGCTTACACATGATGCTTGTTTGCCAAGTTTTCACCATGGTACTTATCCAAAGCACCACCGAAGTGGTTTTCACTATTGGACGAATTTTTTCTCTTTACCATTTTCTTAATTTTTTTTATTTTGATTTTTTTGTCACCAAGACACTTGTTTGCCAAGTTTTCATCAAGGTGACAATTTTTTTATTTTTTTATTTTTATATGGACTTGATATTTTGGTTGATCACTAATTGTTCTAAATCCTTTGATGGTGTTGATATAGATGTTGGTGTCATAATATTCCAATAGTGACCTTTATGGGGTAGTTGTCTTGTTAGTATCATAACACTTGCATACAACTAGTCGATGTCATTGTGATCCTTTCTGATACTAGATTTTTCCTTATCAAAATACGTACATCATGATAGAGTTCCATGGGAGTGCTTATGATAAAGAGTTGCTACCAATATGCGATGGATATGTGAAGTAATATTTTTAGAATGTAGACAAGATTTGGATTAGGATGGATGATGGTAGCTACAGAAGGATTATTTGGATGTAGCAATTTTTGTTTTCCAAAATTGGGATGGTGAATGAAGGATTTTGGAATTTTGATTGGGACATGTTTGGAGCCATGAATTTTGTATGCCTTGTGTGATGACCATTTTGAAGGATGAAGACATTTTTTATATGTGGGAGACCTCTTTTCTTATGGCTCCAAATTTTGATTAGATAATGGAATTGAACTCTTTTCTTTACTTGATCTCTTTTTTTTTGGAATCCATTTTCACTTCATTTGTCCACTTGGATATTTGTATTCAATGGCCTTTGATATTTTATTTTGGACGTTGGACTCGTAAGAATTTTGTTTTTGTTGGTTCCAATCGATGGGTTTAATTATGTTGGAATGTGGTTTATGGTGTGGATGGAAGGAGTGTTGGAAACAATCTTATGAAAAGGACTACTCATGGCCCCCATTTTGATGCTTGTATTAGATAAAGTGTCCCCTAATATCATGGAGGTATAACTAACATCATTTAATTTGTTGATTGAAGAATATCCAAGACCTTGATGTCTAGGATGTTTGCAAAACTGTATTGGTTCTTGAATGCCTTGCTTATGTAGGCCTAGTCTTCTTCCTTGATATTGCATGCTCTAAAATATTCTATTTGCAATGGAGTATTTTTTACTTTGAAAGAAAGATGCGAAACCATCATTGTGTATGTGGAAATTGTTGCTTGGAATCTTCTCCTCTATGAGAAAGCCTGATTTGATAAAAGTGGATGATCTTAGTTGATAGGATATTTTGGCTTTATCATTCATCATGCTTGTTTCTTCTTGATCATTTGGGATGTTGATTTGATCAATGGTAGCTTTTGTATCTTCTTCTTTGACTTGATACATAGTAGCTTATTTATGTTCTTCTTTGATGTTATCCATATCATTTATTTGATTATCTATGTTTCCAAAGGAGGCAATTGTCTCATTTTGGGAAATGGAGGTGTTTGGAGTTTGGATAGGATCAACTTCAAATGTTTGATCATGGATGATATAAAGGTCGATGAGAGGATCATTTTGGATTTCTTATTCAATGTTAGTATCTTGATCAAAGATAGGTTTATCTTGGATGACATGGTTGGGAATGGGATCTTGATTAAAATTTGGATTAGCTTGGATATCACGAGCATTTATAGGCAATTTTTGGGTAACTTGATCTAGATTTGTCTTGGAGTTCATTTCATCATGCTTTGGAATTTTCTCTTAACATATATCCAAAGGTTTAGGAAATGGAATTATATTTTTGGAAATGATAGGATTTTCTTTGATGGACTCAAGATTTTTATATGACAATGATTCAGCTTTGAAAACAAGATCCTTTTTGGGATTGATAGAAAATGGAGGAAATGAGGTTGGCAGATGGTTGGATGGTATAGGACTAATAATGTGATTAGATTGCCTAAATTTTTGTTTTAACATTTGAGTTTAGAATTCTCTTTTATGTAGCTTATGAGATCATCTACAAATGTGCTTTTGTTGGGTGGATTTATAGATTGGGATGGAGTGGATTGGAATGGATTGTGGATGATGGGTTAGAATAGGATGTCGAGGCTTGGAATAGGTTAGTGAATGATGAATTAGGATAATATGTGGAGGCTTGGAATGGATTAGTGGCAGGTTGGTTTCCCTTTTCAAGGTTAGAATAAGGATGATTAATGGATGTTAGTTGTGGATTAATGGTATAGATCATGTTAGTCAACTCTTGATAGTGAGGGTAGATGGATGGATAACTAGAGCTTATGGATTGTTGGTAAGAGGGGTAGATGGGTGGTTGACTATAGGTTGTGGTTGATTTGTATGGAGAATTGATTAATTGTCTATTGAAGTCTATGGCTTGTTGGTATTGACCATTGTGGAGTAATTGGTATTCAATTAGACTACAAAGTATATCAAGGTAAATTGAAGACATGGTAGTGATTTCAGATTAGTATAGAAAAGGAATTTTTTTGACCCTAAGTTGAATGTTTTGAAGCATTTTTTCATCTTGGGTAATTGTGAAATGTGATTGAAGACATAACAAATAATCTAAAAACAAGTCTTTGGCTATTGTGTGACCAAAATTTTGTGAGCATAATGTGTATTTTCTAGGGTTATTCACCCCAATTTCCATGGGTTTAATCATAATTCAAAGAAACTTCACACACATAAAACACTTGCTATCCCAAAGTTCAATGGCCAATGGCAGCAAATATCAAGCCCACAACTTAGAATCTCCTTCGATGCAAGTGGAGGGACACCTTTAGGGGGTGTATGCACTCTTGTCTTTGCGAGAGAGGATAGATAGGAGCCTTCAGGACTAGAAGGATGACCCAATCACCCTCTCCCTAAAAAGCTACAAATAAATAAGTAGCTTATGCTAAGTCAGGGATTTGTGTCTCATCTCAAGCCTGAGCCATATGGTGAGTAACTTCAAGGTGCGATGTTACACCTTTGGACTGAGAATGACACCAATAAATAACTTAATCAATAAGGGTGAGCCTCTAACTAATTGTCTTCTAGTCACTACTCAGGGACTTACCACCTCACGAGCATCTAGCAAGCCACTAAAGGATTTGACAAACCCTACTTGGGTACTTAGAATACCACTAGGGTACTTCTCCTTTTGAATTGGCACTGTACAGTGAAGGCTAATGGTAGTTTGGACTTGACTTTCATCTTATCCTTTTATATAGCAGCCCAAGGGAAAAACTACTTTGGGTCACCAATGAGTTCTCCATATGGATGTGTCTCAATTGGTAGGCTCATCTAAAGGATTATAACAAAAGCAAGAAAGATACAACGTTTTGATCTCCAAGGTCATACAAAGATGTGAGGAGAGAGCATACACATGTATTTTCTCACACTAGCAAGTATTCATTAACCTTTAGAAAACCAAATGTGAGGTGTGACAATGAAAGTATTAAGAAGTTTTTTTTATTCCCAAGATCACATAAAGTGTGAGGGAAGCTCACATACACACCACAAAACACAAAAAAGATCGCAATACAAAACATACAATGGTTCTTTTTATCCCCAAATTGAAAGTGTGATAATGAAAAAGACGTGCCTAATTCTATTTAATCCAAAATGAGTGAAAATGCAAGTTGTACTTCTTAACCCAATAAGTGAAGATGCAAGTTGTTGTTCTTTTTACCCAATGAGTGAAGATGCAAGTTCTTTTTTTAACCCAATGAGTGTGTCTAATCAAAAAGATATTGAATTATTTTAAGCCCCAAATAAAAAAATGTTCCTATCTTAAATGAAGATAAACAACAACCTTGCAAAATATGGATTAGTAATTCCAAGTAAAATATCTCCTCCAAACTTAAGCCACATGCTGCCAACCAAAAATCAGTAACGCAAAAACCTCTAATCTATCGAATGGAAAATAATAAAATGAAAAACTCCTAATTAAAAACCCTAATTAAAAATTTAAAAAAATGTGGCTCAGAATGTCACAAATGCAGTTCACTATTCTAAAACAAATACGGTGAACCAGACAACGACTGTGACATTCGAGAAAGTGACTACGGCTCACAGTCGACATAGATACAACGCACTATCATGCAAATGTGTCACACTATCAATTATGCACTTGCAGTGCAGTTTTATTTACTTGTGGTGCATTGTGCTTCAAATGTGGTGCACTATCATGAAAATTTGTTGCACTATCAATTATGCACTTGTGTGCTTTGAATGTGGTGTAGTATCATACAAATGTGGTGTAGTTTCTTGTAAATGTGGTGCATTGTCATGTAAATGTGGTGCAC
Organism: Sequoia sempervirens; assembly: GCA_007258455.2. Classification (NCBI taxonomy): domain Eukaryota; kingdom Viridiplantae; phylum Streptophyta; class Pinopsida; order Cupressales; family Cupressaceae; genus Sequoia; species Sequoia sempervirens. Next base: position 4,878 of record VDFB02079821.1, on the reverse strand, counting down.
TGTCATGCAAACGTAGTGCATTTTCATGCAAATTTGGTGCACTATCATGCAAATGTGTTGAACAATGTCGTAGGCACAAAAATTCATGTTTTTCATGTAAAAAATGTTACCCTTAACCAAAATATGGGGTATAATATATGAAAATTCATGGGTAAACCCACAAAAGTGGTTTCTAATTCTAGTGAGGAAGGAAAAGTTGCAAAAAATGACCCCATGCAAAAAAAAATGGTTTTTGGGGGTTTGAGCTAACTTTTGGTTCAAGGAAACCCAAAGAGGGTTCGATAGAACCCCCCTTTTGAGTGAACCCATTTAATGCAGGTCTCACCATTCCTAAGAAAAAGAGAAAGGGAAAGTCTTATGTAGAAGGGGTTCACTCGAACCATGGTTTCAGTGAACCCTTGGGGGTTCGAGCGAACCCCCCTGTTCACTCGAACCCCCCTTTTCCCCCCTTCTCCTCCTCAAGCACCAAAAAAGTCCAGAATTTTTCCCTTCAAAGCTTGAGTTGAGGATGAAAATGGAGGATACTTCACAGACCCAACTGGATGATGGTAGTCCTTAGAATGAGCTATCCAATGAATATAATTTTAATATGTTTTGGTTTTATTACGTATTTGTTTTTTTAGTTTTATTAAACATAGGTTTTTCACCAAAAATCAAGCTCTATGTTCTACGCGCATGTGAAAAAATAGAAGATTATCCAAAAAAAATTGAAAAATATGAGTGCACTAGATATTAAAGTTCTTGATCCAACAAAAAAAGTTATGCGTTATATGGTCTGCCTATGTCTGAATTGTAACTAGTTTGACTTTGAAACTTGATTAAGGAAAAAATATTCAATAAAACACTATGAAACCATTTGGAAGCACTAGATATCGTAGTTACAAATCTAAATTCAAAAAAACTAGAATTTTATCCTTCATGGAAAAAAAGTTATGCATTATATGATGAGCGTCACTCCTTAAAAATGTTGTTTAGTGAAAAATAATAGTTTTCAAAGGAGATGGAAAGAGAGTACAATTTGATTTCAAAAAAATTGAAAAAATATATATTTAGAATCTACAACAAAATGTCACAAATCACTAGTTTGCATCATCTTCAAATTCCTCATGGTTTAGCCGCTATAGGTGCCCGAGAGTGAAGATTTATTTTAAAAAAAATATTTCAGTGTCTAGTTTGGCCAAAAATTGTAAAACAATATTGTGGGATCACCCTCATCTCTTGACCCTTTCAGATGCAACCAAGATGTTTATTTGACCTCAAAAGGCTCCCAAAATTGTGATTTGCAAGATTTTTCAAAAGTACCTACACCCTTCAAGACAAAAAACACCAAAAAATTACAAACAAAGAATCTTAATCAAGAGGGTTAGTACTTCACATTGGGTTCACCAATGTAGAATAGGGTAAAATTAAGGTTAAAGGCATGAATCAATAAAACTCAAACCCTAAATCCCTAAACCAACAATGAGGCACAAATAGGCATAAAAATATGAAATAACAAAGCAATATTACAAAAGTCTTCATGCCATGATTGATTCACCTCCATTTTCCTTCTCCATTATGCTTTATATGCTTGATTTCCCCTATATTTTGAGTATGAAACAATAAGCCTAGTGATAATTGTGATAGGTCGAATATATGCATTAGAAAACGAGCAGCAAACTAAAGAGTGCAAATAAACACCAAAACAACCTACACCTCAAGATTAGCTAAGTTGGAATCAACACAAGATAAAAACAACAAATGGAACTTTATACCTTGTGTTGAATCGATCCTTTGGTTGGCCCTTCGATCTTTGATGTGTATGCTCCTTGGATGGCAAAGATGCAAACTAGATGATGATGTGAGGATGGATGCAATGGATGAAAACATGAAAATGGCTAAGTATAGATTGAGAAATAAAATTGCAAGAGTTTGGCTAGCAAAATGATCTCCCCAAATGAGAGAAAAGAGGGGGTATTTATAGAATTTTGAGAATTCCTAGAAGAGATGGATGGCCAAGATTGAGCCACCAAATATCAAGATGTAGGGCTAAGGTGAGTTGAGAACTCACAAGCCCTCACATCTTGACATGTGGCATGTGATATAGCCCTAAAAGGTGAAGTGGACATGAGGTGGAAGGATGGTACATGACATGGAGGGAGGTACAAAGTACCTTGGGATTGGACAAGATCTCCTCATAAAGGAGGTCCTTGTCCCCATGTGGGTGAGGACTTGTGAGGAATTAAAAATTCCTCAAATATCCTCATGGGGAGATGGGAAAGAATAAAGAATAAAGAGAGGACATGTGGGAAGAAGTGAAGGAATTAAAAATTCCTTTTGAGTGCATTGGGGGATTAAAAGTGAATTAAAAATTCATATGGGGAAGTGGAGTGCCTTGCCCAAAAGGAGAAAGCCTTTAATAAGGTTGACTTAAGGACACATGCCATAAATGGGAAGGGGATTAGGTTGGACTAACCATATGATTAAGGTTGTGCAAGTACTTAGTTAGATGGACTAATGACTTATTAGAAGCAAGTGGGAGATTATGGAGGATGTGACCCTAATGATGATTAGGGGTGTGCATATGTTAACCATAGTTAATTAGAGGAAGATGAAGAAGTTAAGATGGATTAGAGACCAACTTGCAAAAGTTGGAGGATGTGACAATGAGAGAGAAAAGAGGAATTAAAAAATGAATTTTAATTCCAAAAGGGGAATATGACTAAATTAAATAAAATGGTGTATTTATTTAATTTAGGGGAGGAAGAGGGGTAAAGTATTTATTAAATTAAATACTTTATGAACCCTATGTAAGATGCAAGGTATTAATTAAACAAATGATTTAATTAATATTAACAGAGGGGATAAGCAACTGGATGAATAAGGAGACGTCTTTGATCATATGGAAGTGGTCAAATTAGATGTCTACATTTTGCCCCTCTTCAAAATACTATTAGGATAATAGGGTTTCGAAGAAAAACAAAATGCAAATGACTCTATAGAAGAAGAGATCATAAAAGAGATGCCCCAGCATGGGGGAATGTGTGAGCTGCCCCAAACAGAGGGAATGTGGAGAGGATGCCCCAGTCAGTGAAGGTAGGCTTAGAGCAATGGGTTAGGAGAGGATGGTAGGGTATGCCCCCGCGAGAAGGCGGACGGGGGAGGAAAAAGGGGTCCCGGTCAACTTCTCAAAAGTAAGGAGTGGTATATGTTGTTGGAAAGAGCACAAAAAAATGAGAAGAATGGTGTTTGAATGGAGTCAATCGGGTAAACAGTGCACGAATGGTGGCCCCAGAAAGAAAGAGGCTAGATGAATTAGTTGGAGGAATTTGTGATAAAAAAAGAAAAAAAGACTTTAATTTGAAAAAGGAGGGAAAAGGTAATAAAAGGTAATTGGAGAATTACCTTTTATCATTGTGATAGCTGGCAAGTGTGGAGAAGGAGGAGAAGAAGAAGAGGAGGCGAGAGAGATCGAGCACGATGCCAGAGTATGATAGTGACATCATCCATCGGGTGAACGAGAGGCAGATATTCTTCACCCACCGTGCCGTACTATGCCAGGTTAGTCCAAAACTTAACTTTTAATTTTGAGTCATTTATGCAAAGGTTTTGGAAAAATGAACACATGGGTTTTGTCCGGGACGGTGGGAAGAAAAATGGGTAGGAGGCAGATTTTTAAGATGTTTATTTTCTACCGGATTCATACCGGAGATTAGGCGCCACCACGCGGACCGGCCCACGTCATGGCAGCAAACAGTCCACCACCGCTGAGGGCTGAATAATACGTACCGGGGATTTAATAGGTCCGGCCGATCATATGGTCCGTCATTGCATGGACGGAACCGCCGTATTACCGTGTCCACCACCATGGGCGCAGACATGTCCGCGAACATTGTGGGCTTTGACGGGTCCGCCATTGCGGGCGATGGGTCCTGGCTGGCCACAGGCGACGGTCCCATTGCCACGGGCTTAATCCACGCCAGAAGGTGGACCGTCAACCGTGGGACCGCCGAGGGTGAAGGATGGGGGGGATGGGGGGGAAACAATGACAGGGATGGGAAACTCGATAATGTCGAGGGGAATGAAAATGATAAAATTCTATTGCATGTATGTAGAAAACAAGGATTTTGCATGTGCGAGAGAGATGATCAGAGGTGTTGAGGAGATGGCTGGTGCCGAGGATGACCAGGAGGATCACCGAGATCAAAGGTGAGGGCATGATCACCGTGATATCGATATTATCCGACGCATCAAGGCCCATGCGGGCCGCCGATGATTGATAGAGCGGTGGATCCGGCCGATGTCGACTTTCACCTAAATCGATAGGGGAGATGATAGTGACAATCGAGGATGTGCGGGCAAATCTCGAGGCCCCGACATATGGCCTCGATTAGCGAAGTGTTGGTCGAGGATCGCAGGTAACCCGGATGAGTCCAGGCACATTGTTTTGGTGGTGACGAGCCACCGCGCGTTACAGGTCGCCTGGATATAGATAGGATGGCATGGCAGGGCACCGGTGACTTCATCACCGAATTCCCAGGGTTGATTAGTGCATAATCGAGTGGCTATTCTTCACTACGAGGGATGGCCTGGTGATCTCACCGACTACCGAGGGCCTGGAGGGCAACAAGATGGGGACTCTGTACGCCGCCAGCATGTTTGCATCGAGACACGCACGATTTGTTATAGGAGGTCACCGAAAGGCACAACATCACACTACGCAGGCCCGGAGCATCCCGTTGCCAGCCGATTATAGTGAGAGTGGGTGAGCATGATGACATGGAGCCCGTAGCGTGGTGGTGGGGAGCAAAGGCAGGGACGCTACTGCGGTATCGAGAGATGCAGGAGGTAGACGTGTGGAGGAGACAGTTTGATGAGGTGCAGGCAGTGGATATAGTG
>VDFB02079820.1:0-15059 GCA_007258455.2 Sequoia sempervirens | reverse complement strand
GCATCAAAACACCTGCTTGTGCATTTTATACCCAAAAGACTTTTGACAGCCCTTGGTGCTAGATATGATACTATTTAGATTTTGAAGATGTTGAACTAGAGATAAAGATTCTTTGATGAGGATAGGAACCCCTTATTCCTCAAGTAGATGCTAAAGGTGGTGTATATGTTTCTTCATACATTTGTCTTCATTATGCCTAGTCTTCATGCAGAAAGCACACTTCACCTTTTGTTGTGATTTACCATCTTTTACTTATTTGTCCTTCTATTTAGTTGCAACAAGGACTTGTGGCCTTGAATACTGCATGGTACCCATTTTAATAAGTTTGTCTTACACCTTTGTGAGATAAACTATAAAATTTCAAAGAGATGGCATAGTGTAGTGTGCCTCAAAAGAATTCTTTGTTGCATGAAAAGTAGAAACAAACACTAACTATTGATGACCTAACTTCAATAAGAAACCTAGGACCAATTGTTCATCCTATTTTTCTATTCCACATTTCTTGAGTTGAAACATTAATAAGTTTAATTTACTGGAAAACTCCTGAGTTGTGTTAAAGTCTCATGGATTAAGACTTATTAGTTCATTCTCCATTTGATGTGGGGTTAAGGTCTTGTAAACTTCAAGGGGAGATTCCTGCTTTTTTGTCTACTCAATTCTCATTAATGGATTTGGACATGTCAGAATATGACACTATGGGAAATATTCTACCTAGTTGTGGGATCTTCCCAATCTTGGGAGGCTCAATCTTTCACATAACTGAGTGGAAGGTTATTTGCCCCCTGTTATTTTAAAGTCTATGTTCATTTTAGACTTGCATAACAATAGCTTGCATGGCCCTATTTCAGATTGTAGTGGATGGTTTTTAGACATGTTAGAGAACAGGTTCACAAGTTCCATTCCATGCTCTATATGCTCTTCCTCTCACGAATTAATATTTTTTGACTTGTCAAAGAATGGGCTAAGTGATATCATTCCTACAAATCTGGTGAAATGTTCTTATCTGCAAGTCTTGAATTTGGCTCAAAATTATTTGGAAGGTGAGATGCCAGAAGAGCTAGGAAATCTTACTGTACTTGAGACACTAAATCTCAATGAGAACAAATTGCAAGGTGGTATCCCTCCTATTGCAAATTGTACAAAAATTCGAGTATTTGATATAGGAAAGAAAAAAATTCAGGGAGGCATCCCAGTTTGGATTGGAAAGCTGGTAGAGTTACGAATTCTTAGCTTGGCTTTTAATATGTTTCAAGGCACTTTTTTGCCAGTGTTTCTTAGGCTCTGGAATCTTCAAATTCTAGATTTATCTCATAATAATTTATCAGGTTTTATTCCTCAGAGTATGTGGAAGTTGAATGCTATGGTGAATCAGTCACAAAGTGGCAAAATGGAGATGAGCTTAGGTGATGTGAGTTATGGAATTGGTGTTGGTCCCTCTTTCTACATAATTTTTGTGAACCAAGTAACACCTTTGAATTAAAGGACGATCAACTCCATACCATAAGATTATCAATGCCTTCAAGTTCATGGATCTTTCACACAATAAGTTGTTAGGAAATATTCCCAAGGAAATGGGAGAGTTGAAGGGTTTAATTGCTCTCAACATTTCAAACAACAATCTGAGTGGCAACATTCCTGAGTCCTTGGGAGGTATGGCTCACCTGGAGTCTTTGGATCTTTCAAGAAATATGCTTTTAGGAAAAAATGTAGCAGATCTTTTAAATCTCACATTCCTTTCTGTTTTGAATATTTCATACAGCCTTTTTGCATTCATACCTCAAGGGAGCAGTTTGTAACCTTCGAGGCTTCTTATTTGGGGAACGCCAATCTTCATGGGCCTCCCTTGGAAAATGGAACTCGTAGATTTCATCCTGATGAAAGAGGGAACCAAGTACAATCAAACAACACATGAATTATAGACAAAGATGTAGATGCAAATGAAATGGATCGATGGTGGGCAGTGTCAGTGGGGTTATGTTTTGGGGTAGGATTTGCTATCATAATTGCAGTGTTGTGCTTTCACCTAAAATGGAGATACAAATGTTTTGCTTTGTAGGATGGTTTTATCCAATCTCTTTGAACATTGAATCCATGAAGGTCATATGTTGAGCAAAGGATGCAAAGATCCTTCCTATGATGAATAGGTTATAGTAAGTCTTATGCTAATAATGACATATTGGTTATTCATAATATTGACCCATAAATTTTATTGTTTATATGTTACCGTCAAGGTGTTAAAAAGTGGCATCCAAGTGAAAAGGGGGTTCATCTCTTTATTATCAAGATGTAAAGTTAGTCGATAATTTAAGGTCATATGTTTTGGGTAATATTTATTATAATTTATTTATTTTATATTATGTTTTAAAATTTAAACTAAAAATATTAATTTGCGTGATTATTATAATTGTATTTTTATTTTAAAAGAAATTTAATGTTACTTTTCTTTTTTGTGTTTAAATTATAATAATGTGTTTGAAATAATATTTATATTATTATTTTTTATTACATAAATTTTTTATAATAAAAGGTGTTCACATTATTAATATATATTTTATTTGTTATTTGATTTTAGATATTTTTATTAAGTTTCGGTGTTCTTATTTATGATATATATTTTTTAAATAAGAATCTTGTTTTTATTATTTTATAATCATATATGTGTGTTAAAATATGTTGTTTTTTCCTTATTTGTATTGGTTTATTGTGATAATTTTTTTATTTGTTATTTCTAAAATAATCATTTTTTTTTTAAATTTATAAATAATGAATTGTTGATTATATGTACAATTTTGTCTCTACTTAATATAATATTTGTTTTATGTTTTCAAAAGAATTATATATATGTTACGGTATGACTCTTCAAATCATTAAAATAGAAACAAAAAATGAGTGAGGCAACTAGATATAATATATCATTATTTTAAATTACACAACAAATAGCTCACAAGAAATCTTCTTAAAATTCCATCCACACAAACCAATTTATTATGAACACTTTTAATTCTAAAATTGATCTTTTCTCAAAGATTAAAATCCACCAAAAAAAACAAAAATTATGTGGGTTTGAAACCTAAATTCCTTCTAATTTATAAGAAATTTATAAAGATGCTCAACTTAGATTCTTCAATCATCATTAAACATTGTAGCAAGAGAGATGTTAGAATATTTTTTAAAATTTAAATCTATTTTTTAATGTGTCCAATAAATTCTTGATCAAGAATAGCATTAAATCTTATTCATAATTTACTTCTTTAATAAAAAACTTCAATATATTTCAAAGATTGGTTCACTAGGAAACTAGTAGTTAGAATCAAACTAGACTATTATGTTACATTGAAGACTTAAATACTAAAAAAACATCATTTAAGAGCACAAGATTCTTTCAACTTATTAGACATGTTTCTCAATGGTTAATGCTTAATTTTTAGGTGAAACCCCCAAATTTTTCATATTATGATTCCTATGAGATGCACCATCATGTTGTTCAACCTAGAAGGGTGAATGGAAAAACTTGTAAAACTAGAAAATGTGTAAGTCCACTATCAAAATATTTAATTAGATTCTATTCTATACATCTATTATAAATCATGAAAATGGTATTCATAATTATTATTTTCTCTTATGTAGCTCAATTTTGCATAGTTTTAGGTGGTAAAGGTTGTTAGTATTGCCAAGATCTCAACCTAAATGCTAGTATAAATAAGTCTATGGGATTTAGAAACAAGAATACAATGAAAGAGTTGAATAATGGAATCAGATTGAGTCCTTAGTGAGGGAGATGTACATATAGTATGATGACTTCGAGTCACTATAGGAGTGCTCAATTCAAGGTGAAAAAAATGCTCCACTAAGTGGAAAATAAGAAATGCTACACATCCTTGATGTGTTCAACTAGCTCTTCAAGCAACACATCACCATCTATGGTGATTTAATACATAAAGGAAAATAAATAATTAAATAATTATTATTTTACTCTAACATCCCCATTTAAATTTAGGTTAGGTGAGTACATAGATGCATGGTTCCTAAAAAATAGGCTTGATGAGGTACCTATGTACAATGAAAATATCCCATAAAATGGAGAAATGTAGAAAACCCTATGGGAAAAAGTACCCTCCAAAACAAAGATGATAACAAGAAAGTGCAATGAAGAGAGACTATGAATCCCCACCAAAAGATGACGCTTCCACTTTTTTGTGATCTTCTACTAGAAAGAACCTTTGAATGATCTCGATGAAGCGCCTCTGAATTCTGATGCAATAGGATATAGTGGAGGAGATGGACTATCTATAATGGAAGTGGAAGAATGAATCTTTCTGTATGGATTAGATGGAGTAAAGTGTGAAAATTTGTAAACATGAGAGAGTTGATCAATACCGCCCACTACAAAAATCTCTCTACTTTGGGAATCTTGAATTGTCACTAAACTAGATGTAAAGTCAATTACCTTCCTAGAATTGTAAGGTTATAAATTGAAAGGATATTGTTTGCTAATTCATGAACAAACAAGACATTAGGGATACTCTAACTGCATAACTCAATTGTACCTTGTCTACAAACACATATAAAAGTGGTATTAGCTACTTGTACTTTGTTTACATTAGAAGGACAAAAGGACATGTACACTTCTATATAAGGAGACATATGATGTGATGCTTCTAAATCAAGAACCCATTTATCAATCTCTAAACCTATAGAAGCCATTAGTACTTTTCTATTACATATATCCTTTGATTTTGAAGATGTTGAACTCGAGATGAAGATTGTTTGATGTGGATAGGAACCCCTTATTTCTCAAGTAGATGCTAAAGGTGGTGTATGGGGCGTTTCTCTCTCATTTATCTTCATTATTCTACTTTTCTTGTAGAAAGAACACTCTACCTTTTATGCTGTAGATTTCTACCATCTTTTTACTTTTTCCTTTCTCATTATTGCAACAAGGACTTGTGGCTTTGAATATTGCATGCAGCAATTTTAGTCAGTTTTTTCTTAGCACCAGGAGATAAAAAACATCAAATAGATTGTATAGTGTAGTGCACGCCAAAAGAATTCTTTGTTGCATGAAAAGTGGAAACAAACACTGAATATTGAGGACCTGACTTGGATAAGACACTTTGGATCAATTTTTTATCCTATTTTTCTATTCCACATTGCTTGAGTTGAAACTTTAATAAGTTTAATTTACTGGAAAACTCTCGAATTGTGTTAAAGCCTTGTGGATTAAGATTTATTAGTTCATTCTCCATTTAATTCCCCCATTACATCTTTCTTACCAAACAAATTTTCTAATTTTTTCCATGCATCTTTAGGAGTTGTGATAAAACCAATGTGAAAAAGCAGGTCAGAAGAAATGAATGTATACAATGTTCCATAGGCGTCATCATTTTAATTATTTCATTTTCATTTTCCAGTTACTCTTGTAGGTTCAAGTTGCAAACCCACAATGACATGATGTAATCCTAGTTTCTTGGGTTTTATCTCTAGAAGATTACTTCCATTCATAGAAGTTAACTGGAGTTAGGGTTATGTTCATTTTTCAAAATAACACACAAGATAACCCACTTGATTATGATTTTGATCCCCCTTGAATTTTGACACATTATATGTTTTAGTGCATATAACAATTTCAATGTAACAAATAATGACACCTTATAGTTGACTGTGATATTATTTCCAATAAATTGGGAAAGTGATATTCACTTAAATCACAAAATAATTACTCAATTTGAGTAGCTAATAAAAAGATACAATAATCATTTGTGCCTAATTTTGCACTTAGAAACTAAATATGTGTTAAAACAACATAATTTTTAAACCGTCTCAATGCTAAAATCTTCAAAATACAAAGGGCTTTCACAATCAATTTTTTGACTTAACATTTGAAAGTTATGACAAGAAAAAATGACCCCCCCTTTTATACGCACTTAATGTTATCTATAGACCCCCTAACAATAGAATAAATTTGATGTTTAACCAAAAGTTTTAATAACTAGTGGTGGACAACAAATGCTAGTGGCGGAATAAAAAAGATAATGTTGATATATACATTAAGTGCTAACTATGGGAAATCAATGCAAACTCACCATTATGAGATTAATTCCTTGCTATTCATGAAGAGGTGGCTCACTGATGGAGACCATGTTGCATTGATCATAAGTAGAATATTTCCTCCTACACAAGATCTGGCGTGACCTCCCTAGTAAACTCACCTCATTTACCACATCATGCCACCGGTTATGAAGCTAACTATTCATGAGCTGAGAGGTGGCGTAGGTTTGACCGATCCTTAAGGCGATTTTTTAGATACTTTGAAGACTATCGAAAGGTAAAAACACTGCTCATCGCTAGTCTGATTTATATGCAGGTTCATGGCCTCCACATTGGCATGTTGGAAGATCAAAGATCGGCCACCCCTTTGATACTTGCAAATCATGGATCCAACAAATGAGTTTGTGGCTTCCAATCAATCAAATTTTGACTCCAATTCACCAATGAAGATACTCTTTGCAGTCATATTCATGAATTAGAAAGAAATTGCATATCGGACATAGCGAGGTACAAGGTCATTGCTGATTTGAAAAATGCCTTGCTAGACTAGGTCGCAGCTTTTTTTCATAGGTTGTGCGCAGGGAAAGAAGCTAGGCTCATATATCCTTGCACATGCTAATTGAAGCTCACTCGTTGAGTGTGAATTCAAACGCTCACAAGGAGAAACTAGTACTACCCAACCCTGTTGGGCAGATGCAATAGACACAAAAAAATCAGCTTTAAATAGCAGATCGATGCCTTCGCAGTCTTTTACAGATCAACGAGTATAATATACAAATCTTCCATAAGCCTCTGCATCCTTAGGCGGCCTCTTTTTGATGCTATGTTACATGTGCAGATTAGAATTTCAAACATAGACGATTCGGCCTTCAATACAAATATTTAGACACCAAAAGACGTAGATCAAATATCCTTGGCACATGTTTTAAGACCCAAATAAACACAAGCCAAACAATTTGCATGCACTACTTAAAAGAAAAAACAAAAAAAAAACTCACAGACATCCAACTTTAAAAATAGTTCTGATATCATGTTAGTATTGTCAAGATCTCTACTTGAATGCTAGTATTAATAAGTCTATGAGATTGAGAAACAAAGAATGAAATGCAAAAGCTGAATGATGAAATTGGATGGAGTCCTTAATGACGAAGATTTACAATAGGATGATGAGTTTGAGTCATTGTACGAGAGCTCGACTCAAGGACATGACAACAATGCTCCACCACATGAAAAATGAGAAATGTTACACACCTTGAAGAGTTCAAATAGATCTTCAAGTGACACATTGCCACCTAAAGTGGCTTAATACATGAAGTAAAATAAATAATTAAATATAACTATTTTACTCTAACAAAGATGACAACAAAAGAATTTCTTAGATAATTCATGAAGCCTTATTTCTCTAGTGTACAATAGCCAAGAACTCCATTCAAGTTGTTTTCTCTATCTTAAAAATATCTTCATCCTTTGAGAAGGTTTCAATCCTTATGAGTACATTATTATGCAACTATGAACTCTTCCTATAGTTGGCACCTCCACACTTGCATCAGTAATTTGAAATCATTCTCATATGAACTAGTCTCATCTCTTTACCAGTACATTAAATTTACACACATGGTGTCTTATGTCTTCTATTTTAGCACCTACCTCAAAAATTGCTCATAATATTGTTCCTCGCATTAGCATCTAATCTCTAAAAATAAGATTGATTCCTTATTATGTAGCTATAATACCTTTTGTTTGCTTCAATCCATATAAATACTCCCATAAAATTCATAAAATATGATAGTTATGTATTTCTCTTTATGATGAACTATTTATATTAGTTTTATAAGTTAATCAAATTGTTGCTTCCCTCACACTTCTCATCTTTTGATATCCCATAACATGTAGCTATTGCAAATAATTGTTGTATGATTCCTCCTAGCTTATTTTCAATTTCTTCCTTACTAAGAAAGTAATAATTTTTCGTCCACATTTTACTGGGTTTGGATGATCATTTTATGAAGAAATCAATTTATTTTAATTTAGATGTTGTGTTCTTGTCTTTATAGGTGAGGGGACCAACCATTTACTCAATGTATTCAGTAAACCATTATTTCTTGAATTGTGATATAAATGAAAGCTACATAGTAGTTGAATAAAAATTTCAAATGGAGAGAAAAATATTGACAAAAACAATATGGACTTGATTAATTTGAAGTAAACGAAATAAATATATATATAGCCATGTATTATACCAAACCAAATTTAGAACATGTCCTACAAATATCAATATGAGATGAAAATTGGAAGACTAAAACTAAAAGCTAAGATAGAAAAACCTCCTAACAACTAGGAATCCACCTATTTACTTTTTAATAGGATAACAATTAAAGGTGAATTTAATAAATTAGTATAATTTAATTTTTTTATGTTTTAAAACTTGCACCCTAATGAATATTCATGATTCCTCCTGAAAATAAAAAGAGGTTTATTTCATTTAATGGATACAAAATATGTTAAGATATTGAGCTAGAGTTAAAATTCCTTCTTTTATATATTCTAAGTATGATTTTTATGTGTCCATGAACCTATCTATTTATACTGCTTGTATTGTCATATATGTGTATGCACTTACCCCGTAGTTTAATTATAACCTTCATTATGAATTATAATATTTTTTTGGAAAAAGAGGGATATAGATACAAACTAGAGTAAAAACACAAGCATTGTAATGTATAAAAAAATAGATTTGGAACATCACATGTGGTTGTTCTTAGGGGAAACTATTATGGGTGTAGTAGTAGAAAAGGAAGTTGAATGATGAAAGCTAAAATGGATTTGGGATGTTTAGGCATAAATAAGACAAAGTGTGTGAAACTTTGTGGGATGTTTGTTGTTTGTGTGTTGACCAATCATAAAATTTTAAATTATTTTTAAATAAAGAAACTAAGAGTGTATAAGCTAAAATAATGAGAAATTTGCTATGTAGAAAAATTTCATATGTACAATATTGTAAGGAAAATAACCTTTCCCTAATATTAAACTAGGCTACTCTAACAAGATACATACAACTCAACATATATTAAGCTAAATTAATTAAATGATAAGTTACAAAATGAAATATGGTGGATCTAACAATAATTAGCTCTAGTATTGATGAATATGATAAACTATAATGGTTGGTAGATATCAATCATTCTAATGTAAGAAAGAAGTCTAGGCGTGTTCACTATCTGAAATCATGTGTTCACTATCTGGAATCATGTGTTTAGATCTTTCTATTTCTTAATCAAATCTACAGGTCTATGTAAATTCCACATGCATACATATATTTTATGATCCATATATTTTGTCCTACTTGTTGCATACTTTTTCTCTCTATTTGCTAGATTCTCATCTTCTTTTTGGTTATCAATGAATGACCAAATTTGAACATACCTTAAGAAGGCTACATGATTCTAGGGGAGTTTTTCCTTGATAAACCCTTGAGAGATTAATTTTATGATCACACTAAATACTAGAAAAAATTAGGCAACTATACAAATATCGTAGGTGATGACTCAAGTAAATTGTATTTTGTTTGGTTCACTTATTGAATTGTTCTTTTAATTGTGATCGTTGTATGATTTAGGAATGTACATAGTTATAATATAATTCTAACATATAAATTTATATTCAAATGAATGCCTCCAAATACCATGAAAAAATAAATTATCAAAAAGTGTGTGCTATTTGGCTCCCAATGACCAGTAGAAAATGGTGGAAGTTGATATTTTTGTACCTTCAAATTTTATAGGTAATGAGGTAGGAATCATGTATGTCAAAATTAGGGATAATAGGAATTTTAATATGTGGAAATATGTAGAGATAGGGTTTAGATAATTCAAATGTTTTAGGATATGTGAGAAAGTGGAGTAAATAAGCCCACATATGTATTGAGGGGGGACCCAAATTTAATATAATAGTCTTCCATATATCTTTTAGTATGTGCATAGAAATGGGGGACTAAAATGGGGTCAAAAGTGGTAACTTTTTTAAATCAATAAAAAGTGATCTTGGATGAGAAATTCATGATAGCCATGCTCAAAATTTGAATATGTGACAAGAACACAATTTGTAGTACTCATAATCTATCTTGTAAAATACTATTTTTTTTTTTAAATGATGGAATTAATAAGTTCAAATAGGTGGAGAACACAAAGTTCTTGTGTTTTTGTTAGAAAATTATAACATAGTATCTAGTGTGTTCCCACTAAAATGTCAAAATAGTATGAAGGATGATTATAGAAGAGATATTTTTCAAGAGGGTTTGATCCACAAATAGGAACAATCAAACCAACAGTTTTAGTACACAGATCCCTTCGGTAATTTTGTTGGCATTTTTTCTCCCCTTGATATTTAATTTCATGATTATAATATGTTGTTTATAGACATCAGTAGCATCTTATTTCAGAAATTCACTTGATCTAGATAAGTGGTTTGTAAGTTGAAATAACAGAAGATCAGTAGATAAGGTTTACATGGTTTTTTGTGTATTGACTCGACTTATCCGATCCACACTCCTCTTCAAATTTGAGTTAGACCTTGCTATTTTGGGAGAATGTTAACACATTTCTATGCATTGTGTTTTCTAGTTGGTATGATATTTTGAGGTCCATGTGTCCTATAGTGATGAAGAGTTGAAGTATTTTTCTCTTCGGTCCTATGCTTGGCTGGCCTAATGTATTTAAAGAGTTGCAAACATTAAATATGCAATGTGAATGTAAGAAGGAGCTATTATAGGTCCATGTCGGCCTTTATTACATTTTTTTGCGTGTGAAGGAATTTTGTATTTGAATCAAAGTTGTTGATAAGGCACATTTTTGTATGATTTAGGTATACATCTAATTAGGCCAACCTAATTGATGTTTGCAAAGAAGTTTGATATATATACAAGGTTGTTTTGAGATTTTGGATATTGGTTTTAGATGTTTACATTATCCAAATGCAAGGAATGATGTCAAATTTAGTAGAGTTGAATGAATAAGTAATGAGAATTAGAAGAGGTGTGTGAATGTAAAGCATAACAAAGATTTATATTCTATTGGATAAAGTGCATTAAGTTAGTATTTTCAGCTTCAAAGGGACTAAATCTAGCATATTTTAGATGCACTTTGTATTAGTTCAAATCTTGGTTGTAAAGCCACTTGTTTCTATCTTTCTTTTCTCTATGAATAGTGAGTTGACTTGGACAGTGTGTCCACCTGGAAATGAGCCTTTCTATAATATCTTATAACTAGTTATAATATATTGTGAGCTAATACTCACCGTGGTTTTTCCCACTTTGGGTTTTCCATGTAAAAATCCTAATGTTCATGTGTTATGGGTGTTTCATACTTTCATTTCTTGTTGCGTTAAGTCTGACTTCATAATTGGATGGTTAATGATTTGATGGTTTAATAGAATACTGATTCATCCACCCCCTCTTAGTATTCCAAGTGTTCATCAATTGGTATCAAATCTTGGTCCCTTAGAGGAAGCTTGAAAGCTTTTGGAAGATCTTGGAGATTGAACACAAAACTGGTAGAAAGTTTCTTATTCCTCTAGAAGAGATTCCTGCTATTGGATACACAAAAGAAGATTGCATGCTTGACAAATATGGAGAACTCAAAGTTGCTCTTGACGATCTTGAAAATATTGAAGATGAAAAAAAATATTTGAAGGAAAATATTAAGAAGCAAATGACTGCATCAAGAATTTGAGAGAGAAAATTAAGAAGTTCATATAAAGGAATAAGAGGTCAATGAACAACTGAAACAAGAAAATGATAACATCATCAGACTAAAAGTGCAAGTGGAAAAAAAGAATTTAAGTATTGAGGAATTTTTGAATGAAATGGTAAAAAGGAAACCTGATGAATGCACAAGGCTTGGACAAGAAGTGATAAATCTGAGATCATATCTAGAGAAACCAATAAGTCATGAGGATAAATTCAAGACAACTTATACAATGCTTAATAAGTTGATTGTAAGTCAGAAAGAATCTAAAGACTAAGGTGGTTTGGGACTTGAAAAAGAAAGAGAAGCTTAAAGTAGATGTTGTGGAGAAAATTGGATTCTCCTTATTTTATGCTAACAAGGCTACATTGGCCAAAGTCTTTAGCAAAGAATTTAGAACAAAACAAAGGGTCATAATTCTCATGGGAAGAGAATAGGATCAATTTTTGAAAATGCAAAAGAAAATAAAGAAAAAGATTACTAACATAGCTCAAAAGTATGGCATGATTCCCCTTGCCTCCACTAGTAAATAACAATATTTGGTAAATGAAAATATTGGATTTACTGATGTCGAGGAAAACATTGACAATACTCCTCCAGATACAGATGAACCTATGCAAGGAAATGCTAAAGATGAGACTACTCCTAAAGGAGAAATTGTGATTGAAGAGGAAACCACAAAGGATGACACTCTTATTCCTTCAATGACACATACTACTGTAGATCAAGGAAACCTGAAGATATTTTCTCCTCTAGTAGATATAGAATAGAGCATCGATGAAGGTGAAAAGTATGATGCAACTAATGAGCAAAGATATGAAGAGAATTAGGAAAGAGCGAATGATGGTGAAAAGTAAGGAGAAGAAGATAAAAATGAAGAGATTGAACAAGGAGAGAAGGGAAATTCCAAAGGAGATGAAGAGGAAAAGGAAGATGGAGAAAAAAGATAAAGATAAGGCCTTTGATGAAGAAGAAAAGAAAAATGAAGAAGAGGATGTACTAATACCAAAAAGAATGAAGAAGTAGATAAATATGAGGAATTACCTAAGCTCTCTGGTGAATCATCCTCTAGTAATCCTCTACAAGGTCTATTGTCTAAGTAGTTAAGGTTCCAACCAGTTATCTCTTCTCAGTTGTTATTGTTTCCCATGTTGCAAGGCAGTGCTGATCTAAACAAGATATCTCTCACTCATAAGTTGCAGCTAGGTGATGTGTTTCATGCATCAGCTAGAAAAGAAATCATTGAGACTCACCAAAGGAGTGGTGAAATGATGGATGAAGCCATCAATACATTGTAGGAGATTACACCAAGGACTAATATTGATACATCTTTGTCTGTTATGGAAAATTTTAAATTACTAATTGATTCCTTTAAGGAATATTCCTTCAGATTGAAGGTTCAAGTGGAGCTAGAGGTTGAGACAAGGATATTAGAGAACAATTTGGTGAAAATTATAGAGAAATATACATCTACACATACCAAAGTTGAAGAATGTTTGAAGTACAAGCTTGTGAAGAAGATGTAAAAACATTGTTTTTGTGTTGCGTGAAGTGGCCAGAAGCTACACAAGGAATAATAGATGACATAGACTCAATTCAGTCCTAGATAACTAATGCTTCAAGTGTCTATGATCTAACACTAGACATAAATAATCAAACTTGGACTGGTATAGTGGACTTGCATGACAGATTCTTCACCTTGCAGAGCCAAAAGGAAGAGATTATCAAGTAGCTTGGGAAATTAAGGGACTTTGTAGAAACAAAGCACATACCTATCTCAAGTTCCCTTGCCAATATTAGTAGAATCTCAAAGCTAAATATTACCCCCAATACTATGGAAGAAGGAGAAGAAACATTGATGGAGCTTGAATCTCAACATAGGATGCTTGTAGTAATAAAGAACTGGGAAGAAGTTAAATCTACTTGGCAAGCTAATCTTCAGAAGCTTTAGGGGTCAACATCTCTGGGTTGACCATTTCTATTTTTATGCATGTTTCAATTTTTTCAAATTCTTTTATAAATTTATGGTTTTATTAAGAGCTTTTGGTTATCTCTCTAAGGGGGAGCTAGTACATTCATTTCTATTTGAATATATGTTTGAGGGAGAGCATTCAATGTATTAGTACACCATTTTACCTTGATGTCAAAAGGGGAGAGATATTTGAGGAGAGAAGTTTTGTTTGGCACATGTTACGATCAATGATAAAGGGGGGGATTGTTGAAAGAATGAAGAAGGTTGTCATTAATGAGTTGGAATTCATGTCAAAACTACATTGAGTAGATGTCAAAATAGTATGAACAATGATTGTAGAAGATATATTTTTCAAGAGGGTTTGATCCACAAATAGGAACATTCACATATTTTTTCTCAATTTCTACACCAACAATTTTACTACACAAATCCCTCTAGTAATTTTGTCCACATTTTTTCGCCCCTTGAGATTTACCTTTGTGATTATAATTTTTTGTTTATGGATATTAGTAGCAACTTATTTCAAAAATTCACTTCATCTAGATAAGTGGTTTGCAAGTTGCAAGTAACAAAAGATCGACATATAAGGTTTACACTTTTTTTTGTGTATTAGTTGTTTGAAGAATAAAGGAGACCTTCAAGTTTGTTGTCTTTGTTGTCATTGATGACAACATTTTTTGGTGATTGACTATCTGCCCATTTGATAAACTATGTTTGTGCTACATCAATTTGGTAATTTGGTTTGAAATCACTCTAAAGTGTATGCCAACTCATATAATTTTGATATGTTTTTCAAAGGTTTCAAATGCAGTCATGATCAGGGAATCAACAATTTTAGTTGGATAAGTTGGAAGATTTAAATGCCTAAAGTTCGGCATATAGTTTTGGTATATTTCTCTTTTGTCTGACTTGTACATGCAATGCATGGTTCATGAAGGCTTATTTTTAGGTTTGGGTTGACCTAAATTGTTTCTTGCATTCTTGATTTTTAGCACCAAAGAAGTTTTTGTTTTGAGGCTGATGGGAAATTTTTAGTTAAGTTTCCTACATCTAATTAGGTCGACCTAATTGATGTATGAATATGTAATTGAGTATTTATATATATGGAACATCCATATATTGGTGAGATAGAGAGAAAAGGTGTGATAGTGTGAATATATGCAACAATGTAATATTGTGAAGTTGTTGATAGTTGTTATGTTTCTACAAACCAGTGTAGAACTTTTGTTTTCTTGAGCTTAATTGAAACTGTACTCAACACTCAAAAGGTGTGTTCCTTTCAGTTCGCATTCTTAGCA